>BSBK01002944.1:1330000-1465000 GCA_027943335.1 Chamaecyparis obtusa | reverse complement strand
TGCCTTTGGACCACTTAAGACACCTATGAATTTTTAAGACAACCTAGGATCCATTAATATATCCTAGGATCCCTTATGACCACTTAAGGCACCTCGGACCCCTTAAGACATCTTGGTACCCCTTAGGACCACTTATGATATGTAGGTCCTCTTGAGACATTACAAGACCCATTAATGTATCTTAGGACCCCTTAGGACCTCTTAAGACACATAGGACCCCTAGGATCCATTAATATATCCTAATACCCATTAATATACCCTATGACCACTTAACACCTATCAATGTATCTTAGAACCCATTAATATATACGAGGACCCCTTAGAACACTTATGACACTTACGACCTCTTAAGACATCCTAGGACACATTATTTTATCCTAGGACCTCCTTAGGACCAGTTAAGACATCCTAGGACACATTATTGTATCTTAGGACCCCCTTAGGACTAGTTAAGACACCTAATACCTCTTTAGACCTCCTAGGACCCATTAATGTAATTATGTATCTTGTGACCCCTTAGCACCACTTATGACACCTAGAACCCCTTGAGACATCCTAGGACCCATTAATGTATCTTAGGACCCCTTAGGACCACTTCATACACTTATGACCCCTTAAGATATCTTAGGAAACCTTAATGTATCCAAGGTTACCTTTTGACCCAACAATGTGTCCTAGGACCCATTCACACCCATTAATGTATCTTAGGATCCCACAGGACCCATTAATGTATCCTAGGACCCATTAATATATCCCACGACCCATTAATATATATGAAGATCCCTTAGAAATACTCAAGGCACCTTGGACCCCTTACGATATCTTAGGACCATCTCCATCTTATTTCTCCCCACCTAATTACTCTCTCTCTCTCTCTCTCTCTCTCTCCCCTCCCAAATAACCCAATCATAGTTTTATTTTAATAAATCTCATACATGTTATTTGTTCTTGGCTTGGAAATTTACTAAACCTAAGTACAATTGGGTTATTTGAATTTAAAGTAATCCAATCTTGTTAGGGGTGTTGTGGGGTTTTTTTTGCGATGGGTGGCCACTTTTTTGCACAGGTTATCTAGGCGCACTTACCCATAATTTATTTGTAGTTAATTTGAGTGATTTCTTATCACATGTAATGATATATTTGGTTCATAAATAAGTGAAGTAGGTATTTGAAAGATGATATATTCATGATCTTAATTGTAGATTGGTAGGAAGTGGTAGAATAAAGTTGAATAACCTTTTTTAGAGGGTTTGATTTGAAGGATTTCAAATCCTTAACAGTTAAAGAATATAACAACTATAATGATCAATTAATTAAAAAATAGGTCATCATTATGAATTTTGGAAAGATAGCTTCTTTACTAGCCAACCTATGGAGACTGATGACCATTATGTAAATAATTAATGTTATAGATGGTTTGATTAAATATAGTAGTGGAAGTTGAAAGTAAATGTTTGATTTCCTAAATGGACTAATGATATAGTTTTTGAACTAAATTTGGAAGCATGAATAATGTTAATAATGTGTCCTAATGGGTCTCATGATGGCGGCTAAGTTTAGACTGATTTTTATCAAGATTTGTGTTAATATTGGTCAGTTTGAAAATCTCCCCTCAGTAATTAATATCAAATCCAAACTAGGTTTGTGGAAGCAGGAGGTGATTTTTGAATCGCTTCCATTTTCCTACTTTGTGTGTCATAAAATGGGTCACTGGCTAAGCATTTCCCAAAGAAAAAACCTAAGGTTTCCTTGCTTGTGGACCCTGAACCTCAGAAGCCCACTAGACAGGTCTGCAAGGAAGTGAAATCTCTAGCTTTGGAAGTTGGCAATAGTAGTAAAAAGGAAGCTTCGTTTGAGAAAGAGGATTCTAATACTATCCCAGTGTTGGAGGAAGGGGAACTAGTGGAACTAGTTTCACATGTTTTGGACTCTTTTGCTACCTCCTCCATGTATTCTGCCCCTAGTGCGTGTAACCCTACTAGTTTAGTCTCTCATATTTCAGAATCTCTTATCAATCCCTTCTTGGTTTCTAGCGCTGGAAATCCTAGTGTCGATTCTATTCCTATGGTGGTGTTGGTCCCTATTTTGGGAGATACTACTAATGACTCTTAGAATGGATCCCAAGGAGATAGAGATCTTGTTGAGGAACTAACATATGAAGAAGATGAATCTTCTTCTACTCCTAACACCCTGTTGGGTAGTAGTGATGATGATCTTGTTGCTGGTGAAGATCCCTCAATAGATTGAAATAAGGAAACTTGGATTGTTCAAAAGGGGAAGAAACAAAAAAATAAGGAGAACAAACTAATCACCCCTAGATCCAAGGGTGTCATGAAAAGAAGTAAAGCAGACCGGGGAACTAAGGGTCTTAAAGAGGATGTTGGATCTTAGAAAAAAACCCAAGGTAGAAGTACCAATAAAGAGATCAGAGAAAGAGAAAGTAAGAAGGATATTGTGGATGGTAAGAAGCTTACTATCCACGAAGTCTCTACTCCGATCAAGAAATGAAGTTCATCTCGTTGAACATAAGAGGGTTGAATGCCCATGATAAGCAAGACATCCTTAGGAATCTGGTAAGAGACCAAAAACCTGATATTATTTTTGTTCAAGAAACTAAGATGGGGAAAGATAAGGTTGAAAAAATTAGAATATTTAAAAATGGTGGTGTGGTGGGCACTAGCTCTTAAGGGGCTTCGGGAGGGGTTGCTATTTTTTGGAATCAGAATCATGTTAGGGGGACAATGTTAATGGAGAATCAAAATTGCTTAAGCATTAACTTTGCTCATGTCAAGTTGGATTTTGAATGGGTTTCTATTACTATCTATGCCCCCAAATCTAAAGTAGGAAGGTCCCAGTTTTGGAAAAGGGTTGAAAACCATAGATTATCATTCTAGGATCTTCCCTAGTTGATTATTGGTGACTTCAATTGTCCTTTGAAAGAAAATGAGAAGTTTGGTGGAGTGGATAATTAGAGCCAACTTGATGGTAGGGTGGAGTTTATGGAATTTGTCAATAATCAAGCTCTCTTTGATTTGGAGCTTCAGGGGGTCAATTATACCTAGTCGAATAGAAGGATTGGTTAGGACCTTATCCAAGTTTGGCTAGACCATGTGCTGATTTCTTGATGCTAGCTCAAAAGCTTTGGCTGCTCCTTTTCGTCGCTTACGAAGATCAGTTTTGATCACTTCGCTATATGTTTTAGTGTTGATCTAATTACTGCTAAGCGAAACCCACCCTTTAGCTTTGAAAAGATGTGGATTGATTACCCAAATCTAGAACAAAAGATTAAAGACTGGTGGACTATCAATATTCAAGGAACTGCGATGTTTGGAGTGGTTAAAAAACTTAAAATTGTTAAATAGAATGTCAAATCTTGGAGAAAAGATGCTTTTGGCGATATTTTTAAATCTAAAATTTTTCTAAAAAGGGACCTTGACACTATTCAGGAAACCATTCAACATTCTAGGATGACTCAAGAGCTCAGGGATAAGGAGGAGAGTATCCTTGTCAAGACTCATAATATTATCTCCAAGGAGGAAGAGTATTGGAGACAGAGATCTAGATCGATTTGGCTTAAAGCTAGGGACAAGAATACTAGACTCTTTCATATGTCTACCTCTAAACATAGAGTCTCTAATAGGATTTCCAAACTTAAAGTGGAGGCTAGGGAGGTTAGTAAAGATAAGGATATCTCTGAGGCTATGATTGATTTCTTCTCCTCTCTTCTATCTAAAGATCTGAATCTTCACTTAGAGAATCAAAATACTCTTCTTGATTCCATTCCTGCCATTATTGATGATGCTACTAACAAAGCTTTAACTGCTATCCCTTCCTTGGAAGAAGTAAAGTCTGCTATCTTTTCTTTTGAAGGTGATAAATCCCTGGGTCTGGATGGGTTCCCTATGTTATTCTTTCATAAGTTCTAGCATATTATTGATAAGGACATTTGCAACATGGTTAAAGAATTCTTTGGAGCAATATCCTTGTTGAAAGAGATAAATGGTACCTTTATAGCTTTGATTCCTAAGAATCCTAGTGTTTATTCAGTGGATTCCTTTAGATCGATAAGTTTTTGTAATTCTATGTACAAGATTTTATCTAAAGTTTTAAAGTATAGATTGCTATCTATTCTTCCTCAGATCATTTCTCCTCAGCAAAGCGAGTTTGTTCTAGGCTAACAGATCTTTGATTTGATTATGAAGGTTCATGAGGTTATTCACTCCACTCAGGTTTCTCTTAACTCTAGCTTTCTTTTGAAACTTGATCTTTCGAAGGCTTATGATCGGGTGGACTAGGATTTGCTGATCAAGGTGTTGAGATCCTTTGGTTTCAGTGACAAATTCCTCAAGTTGATTTTCCAGCTCATTACTACTTCTATTGCTGCTATTATGGTTAATGGATCCCCCTCTAGATTTTTCAGACCTTCCAGGGAATTCGGCAAGGAGATCCTTTGTCTCCTATCGTGTTTTCTATCATGGCTGAATTTTTGGGGCATTACCTCCAGCATTTAGTCTCCATTGGTGAACTTTCAAAGGTCTCTCCCCCTCTTCAACATCTAGACCTTGTTCTCATGAAAAATTTGTGGATGACACTATCATCATGGGGTTTTCTTCTATCCAGGAGGCCAGGGTCATCAAATAGGCTCTTTCCATTTATTCCTTAAGCTCCAGTCAAACTATAAAATGGGATAAGAGCTTGTTAATTTTTTATCAATACTCCTATGGACAGGAAGAATAGAATTGCTAGAATCATTGGATGCAAAATTGATATCTTTCCTACTACCTATCTTGGCATTCCTTGAGGTCTTAAACCTCCTGATTCTTTTTGGGCTGGTATAGTGGACAAATTTAACACGAAGCTTGCTGGTTGGAAAGGTGCATTTCTTAGTCAAGCAGGTAAACTTTAGCTTTTGAAGACCTCTCTACAGAGCATCCCCATTTACGCCCTTAGTCTTTTCAAAATTCTTGGTAAACATGCAGACATTATTGAAAGAATTCAAAGAAACTTTATGTGGACTGGAGTGGAAGAAAAAAAGAGACTGGCTCTGGTGGTATGGGACAAGGTTTGTACTCCTAAAAAGTGTGGGGGCTACGCATTCACCCTCTAAGAGTGACCAATATAGTGCTCCTAGCCAAACAAACTTGGAGGATTTTTGGGGGAAAAGGGAATGGAATGAAATTATCCATAAAAAGTATCTCTTTTCTTTTTCCCACATCTCTAAGTTTGGAAAATAGAACTAAAAGTGCAGGGATCCTCCATTTGGAATTGTATCCAGAATGCTAAGGAGATGACCTTTAAAGGGGCCAAATGGTATCTTGGCAATGATTGAAGAATCATGTTCTGGGAAGATTACTGGCTCAAAGATTGTCCTCTTAGCTCTGTTCCTACCTTTCAACCTTTCATTAACTCATGTATTCAGAGATTTGGGTCTAGGGTCAGGGACTACTGGAGGAATGGACCGTGGATTGATCTTTCCTTAGTGGATGAAGCACTTAATCCTTTGATGTTGGACCTAATGATCTGGAAGGTTAAGTCGTCTAGAGAAGATGAGCTGATTTGGGGAATTCTTCCTTTTGGCATCTTCACTATGGCCTCGGGCTTTGAGCTCTTACTAAAGAAGCCAGATCCTATCCCCTTTTAGGCTCAAGTGTGGAACAAAAGATTAATCCTAAAATTAACATTTTCTTTTGGATGGTTTTGTAGAATAAAATCCTTACTATAGACAACCTCCAGAAACGTGGTATGATTTTGAGTAATAGATTTTTTCTTTGTAAGAAAGAGGAAGAGTCGGTCGTCCATCTTGCCATTGACTGTAGCTTTGCTTGGGAGGTTTGGTGTTTTTTTTTACAGTGCTAGCAGATTAACTAGTTTTTTCCAAATAATATGGAGAATTTTTGTACTCAATGGAGAAAAGTGGAGGTCCCCATGGATCAGCAGTTGTGGAATCTCATCGCACCTCATGTTATATGGAGATTATGGAGAGAACACAATGATAGAGTTTTCAGGAATAATGAACTCCCGCATATGGTGATTGTTTAAAAGATTAAGATAAGTGTTAGGGAGAACTACAGTTCATCGACTGGTTTGATGCTAGAGTTTTCAATGCTGGGCCCATAAATAAAACCCCAAATCAACAAGAGAATGCCATCTAGCTTTCTCCCCTGCTAGGATGGATTAAAATAAACTTCGATGGTGCTGTGAAGGGCAACCCAGGCCTAACGGGTTGTGGTGGGCTCATAAGAGATGACATGGTGAATTGCCTTGCTACCATGACTATGCCCATTGGGGTGCAAACCAATCACATGGCGAAAGCAATGACCCTCCTCCAAATCCTTAAAATTATTAAGAAAGAGATGGCTTAGACTATGTGGATTGAAGGTGATTCTATGAATATCTTAAGGTGCATCAATAACATCACTAAAGCATCATGGTCCATTAAGGTGATTATTGAGGAAGCCCAGATAATTATTAAGTCCTTTATGAAAGTCATTATTTCCCATGCTTACCGGGAAGCGAATGGTACCATTGATGAGCTGGGAAACTTTGCAGTTAAAGCTAAGGACATCATGATTTGGCATAGATGTAGCAATATCACCGTTGATATAAAAGCCAAGTTGGCTTTTGATAGGTCTCAAAGCAAAAGGGTGGATTGGGAGTATCTCAAGAAATTATGATGATAAGACACATTTTAGTGAAACAGGTTAATATGATTACAGAAAGTGGTGCCTTTCTTGAGATTACTGATTGTAGACATGAGTTTATTTTTGTGTTTTTCAAAGTTGTCTCTTTCTTCTACATTTGGCTATTCTCTACTAGTGATACTATTGTTGCTCTCTCCGAAATCATGGCTGGTGGGCTAAATCGAAGGGAGCCAAAGGATTGTGTGAAATGGAAAAACATGTCAGAGGTCTGGGAAAAACTCAGAAAGGGAGGCCTGACTACCTATATGGAATGACTGCATGGGTCTAAAGATAGCACTACAAAAGTGTTTGCTGAGTCTTGGAAAGATGGGGTGGTTACTATCGCTGGTCTCACTATGAACATTACAGAAGATCTCATTGCTGAGGTGCCTGGGCTAAGCCTCAAGGGCATTAAATTTTACAGAGATAATAAAATTTCACAAAAGACCATCCGACGTTTCCCTAAAGACAAGGTTGAAGTGCAGAGCCTATTGAAAGACTCTAGCAATTGCTATGATGTTGTGGCTTTCAAGGAAATCTAGGCGATGGTCATGATGGAGATCATGGAATATGTTACCCTTGATGGTAGGTATAAACATGCCCATTCTTACCATTTTGTGTTACTCTGTCACTTCTGTCACAAGATTAGGGTGTCCTTGCCTTTTTATATCCTTCAGTCCCTCTGCCTTAGAATTTCTGAGCATAGAAGGAAAGAGAAGAAACCCATCCTGCATGAGGGACTTATTCTCCTCATTGTGGAACACATTAAGCAGAAGGCCATTTCCAACCCTTTCATTTCTTCACCCAAAACCCTTGGCTCAGCTAAGACACGTATTGGGAGATGGTTGTTAAAGAGAAGAATCCTTCTGGGAAAAAAATAAAATATGATAAGGATGCTGGTTTTGAAATTGAATCTACTACTCATAGTGTGGATGGTTATGAGGATATAGTTGATTCAACTAAGGAGGGTAGTGATGCTTTGATTTCAGTGTCAAATACAGCCTCAGGGGATTATGAGAACATGGAGGAGGAGGCTGCTAGAACTATGGAGATGGGGAATACCCATGTGATCAAGAATAACAATGATGATGACAAGAAAGAGGAGGATGAAGGCGGCCAACAGGTCCCCACATGGTGGAGTAGGATAGTTCTGAGGAACATGACATTCCCATCTCCCCTAAGCTGGAGGTTATCATGGAGGTCTGTTCAGACATGCAGAAGGATGCCCCTGATGTGGAGAAGGATTCCCCTATTGCGGAGAAAGACAATGTCCCTGCCTCTTCTCAAAACATCCCCTTTGTCAAAACTATTGATATGCAAGAAAGAAACGTTTAATTTCTCAAAGAAGATATGGACAAAAAAATTGATCCTCCCTTTGGGGTTCTTCAAATTGCAAAGGTAGCCTCTATGTACTCATTTCATTTGTTGAAATAGGTCTTTCAGGAAATTAAAAATTTTAATTTAAAATGTCGTTCTATTTCTGCTAAGGTTGACTCCCTACAGGAAAGGTTGGAGCTTGGTTTGAATACTTTGGATGGCAACAAGGACAATGATAGGGACAAGAAGGTGTAGGTTATGCAAGTTAGAGTGGATATGTTGGAGAATGACATGAAGAAATGTATGCAGGATAATAACATGTTCATGGGTTTTGCCATGGATTGTTTTCTGACCATCAAAGCAGAGCTGGATGGTGGTTCTCCCAGCAAGAAACCCAAGGAGGATAAAGAGGACGTGGGAGATGAGGGTCTAGGTAAATGTACCTGGTCAGCTAAAAGGAAAAATATCCAAGATAGGATCCATGAGCTTTTCGACTTCAATGCTGCCATAAAAAAAATCTCGGAGGTGAAGAGGGAAGCGGATGAAACTCGTAAGGACTTTTCTTAGTTTTTTTGGTTCCTGGTGCTGTCCTTTTTTGGTGTTCCCAAGTTTTTGGTCTTTTGCTGGTGTCTAGTTTTGAGGCTTTTCTTGCTGGTTTTGGCTCTGGTGGACTGGGTCCCAGTCCTGTTTCTCTTTAGTATGCTTAACATTATATCTTTTAATCTCTACTTATAAGGGGTTTTGGGTACCTTTTAAAACCTATTTTTTCCTGCAATCAAAAACAATTCAAGACATAATTTATTCTAAATTGGGAAATAAAACATTAAAATATAACATTATATATCTCTTCAACTTCGAGAAAGGTAATAGGAGATTGAGAAGCTTAAAGCTCAGAATACTGACCTTGAGGTAAAGTATCAAAATCTTCTGGAGAGGTAATAGTAAGGGTAAGGACTATGATCTCTCTCAGGATTTCTATGCCCTTGTTAAATTATTGGTCATGATTGATTGTGTTGAAAAAATGTTGGAAAACCTGCTCAAGCACTCAATGGAAGGCATGAAGTCCACAACCAGTAATGTTTGTTCACTGGTTTCATGTTGGAGAAGAAGGAAAGGGAAGCCATGCAAACTCCTAAGACTAAGGGGAAAGGCCCAGGGTCCAGAACCAGAGTGAAGATGAGCCAAAATACCTCCTCCAATAATGAGATTTTGGGGCTCAAGGAGAATTTGAAAAAAATGACAGAGCTAGAGAAAAAGATGGAAGACTCCATCTAGATTCTGAAAGGATGACAATAATTGGCTAGTTTTTTAGGTTCTCTTTCTATTTCATGTGGTGTAGGTTTTAGCTAGTTTGGGGTGTTTTTTACCCCTTTCTATTTTTTTCACTCTTTGGTGGTGAACTTAATGCTTTATCTTCTTCTGTTACTTCTGGGTTTTGGGTCCCTATAAAACTTATTTTTTCTTTAATTTCAAAACTTGGAGAACCAATGAAAATTACATCACCTAGATGAAAGACACATTAAGTTTATAGTTCTTGAGGTGAGGAGAGAATAATAATACTGTGTAAAGGAGGCCAAACATCTTTTCAAAAATTTAAATTAAGAAATTTGGAGGGATTTAATAGTGCATAAATAGAAGGACAATTAACTACTCTAGGTAGCATTTATAGCACATTTGAGTCTCTAAGTTTTTTGGAACAAAAGACATTCCTTTGTTGCAGAAAGAATGAGGACTATAGTAGATTTTGAGCTCTATAGGGCATCACAGAACTAGCACAGGGTCTTCTTTCAGGAGTAGGATCCTCTTCCAAGGTGCACATGGGGGTTGGGCACTCCATTAGAACATACCACAAATCCCATGGAAGTTGGCCCCTCTTTTGTGAGAATTAGGTTCTCAACGGTTTATAGTAACCATTTTCCTTTTGATGTTTTAGTTTATCAAGATTCATATGCACACTATATTTTGGATATCATGAAACTTTTTTATAGGCATAAAATGATGATCTAGATGGTTTTGATAGTACTCAGATAGTTGATAAAGGCATTCGAATATGATATTTAGTTGTTATATTTTATCCTTCGATGCTTCTAGACTTGTGATTGTATCATGTAATGACAAAAGCTTTCTAGGTTTTGATTCTCTGCTCTAGGGAGGTCTGTTGATATCAAATTGTATATCTGATATATATTTTATAATTATCAATATAAATTCTCTTAGCTATGACCCTTAATAGACCAAAAAATAAAACTTTAATAGTTAAATTTTAAAGAAAGTTTGATATTCATGAATTGCATTAAATCTACTCTAGATTTTCATGCATTTGTGAGGGAACTTGAGGATACAATTTATCATTTATAATTTCTTTCTAATTTCCATAAAATTTTAAACATTTTTTTTATAAAAGTTCTAAATTCTCAAAATGTAAGTAATAATATGTCTGGCAATAGTATTTGTTATTTTGTTTATGGTGTATTTCCTTGCAAACCAAAATGATGCCCTCTGAAGAAATTCATCCTCATTCCATTAAAAGTTTATATGGAAGTTTCAATTTAGTTGCTTGTTTTTATCAACCTTAGATCATTGTTGTATACACCTAAAAATGGTCATCTAGACTATTAGCCCCTTTTGCTAAATCATAAATTACTTTCTCTTGATCAAATCCTATTTCTATAATTTATTCGATTATTTTCTAAGGGCTAACCATCTTATCCTAACTCTTTATTTGATTAAAAAGAATATACCCTCCCCTTTTAATAAATAAAAAGCCCCCACTTTTCCTCTTATTCTAAGTTGCAAAAATAAAGCATTATTCTTATTTTATAAAAAAGGGAAAAGCACTTTTTGTCTCATATGGACACAAAAGTCAACTCCTATTTTCTCATTGGAGGATATTTGTGCACATGGATTGCTCCTCTTTCAAGCTCCACCCTTGATTAAATCTTTTGCCTCTTAATCTCCATGGTCCATTCCTTCTCATTTCCTTTAAAAGGAGAGCTCTCTTCTTCATTCTAGATCCCCAACTTTTTATGCTAATATTATGCTGCAGGTTTTCTAGGTACACTTTGGAGCTTTTGAAGATTTGGAGCATTCTTAGCATCTACATCTCATTCTTGCATTCTTAGCTTAGCTTCATATTTATGCTTTCTTAGATTAGCTTCATTTCTATGCTCTAGATTAGCTCACATAGATTAATTAGCTTGGGTTGTAACACTTGCATATTTTCCTTTCATAGCTTAGCTTGCATTTCCATTTCTAGCATAACATTGCATTGCATTTTCATTCTTGATTCTTGAGGATATTGGCATTCTTGCCCTTGTCTTCATTGAATCTCCCATTGCATGGTTTACTAGCAAGGTTATAGGCTGAATAGCTCTAGCTGAGAGCATTCTTAAAAGCCCTTGCACTCCATGCCTAGGGAGCTATGGATCGATTTGTGAGGGCTCATTCTTGAGTTTCCTTGCATGTAATGATCCATAGAAGTGCACCATTTTAGTGTGTACATTTTTGGCACCCACCGTGGGGCGGAGCAGGCTGACTTTGTCCCTTCTTTTTCTGCATTTTCATCATTTTCCGTCATTTTTTTTGGCAAGTTTTTAGCGTAATTTTCATTCTTTGGTTTTCTGTCTCAGAATATCACGCGATACTTCTTAGTATATCATGCGGTACTTCTCAGTATATTGCACGATATACCTTATAATACCTGCGCGACACTTCACGTCTCTGAAGAATCGCATGCTTGTATTAAGGTATATCACCTGGTGTCGTGCGAAGTATCGCCCGCCTATTGTGAAGTATATAGCTCAGAGTGAGGTATATCACTCGGATACAGGAAACTGTGTCGTGCGATACTGGTGAAGTCTGAGGTATATCGCCTCGACCTGGCAAAGAGCTATTTTTGAGTTATTTTATCTATCTTGCAAGTTTCAGGTTCTCTGCTATCTTTTTGAAATTTTCTAAAAATTTTAGCGTTTTCAAATCGGGCACCCATTTTTTTGAAATTTTTGCAAATGGTATTGAAAATCAAAGTGTGATATATCATTGGAAAGGTCTTTCCGAGCCTAATCCAACCATGATGGTTTCATTTTCAGATTTTGTCATTTGATCAGTTATTTCTTGTAGATTATCTAATTTTTTTGATGTGCTAATCATTGTGGAGCTAACAAGTTGTGCTTGTAGGTGCACTTGCTTGAGATATTTTGCCAAAAGAACGCATGTCAAAGAGGGCTACTAATGGTTTTTGTAGGGCTGCCCTAAGCATACAAACTAAATCAAGTGCTTGTTTAATTGCTTTATTTATTGAGTGCGGCATATACTAGTTGTTCCATTTCTTAGGCACTTAATATCTTGTTGTAGGAATTCTTGGGTGGTAGGAGAAGTATGCTCTTCACCCTTGTGGTGAACCAGAAAATCTTGACCCATCTTTGGATTTTGAAAGCAAGAGGGTAATTAAACATTTTCTTGGTGTGTTTGAGAGAAAGCTTTGAGATAGGGGAGTATGCTCTTCACCCTTGTGGTGAACCAAAAACCTTGAACCTCAAAAATTATCCATTCTTTGTTTAGATCTTTAGAATCCTTTAGCGGGCCTGCTTTTGAGCAATCAAGAGGAATGACCCAAGTGGGGACAAGCTAATACCGAGCTATTCCAACCCACTATAATCTCAAGGCTATCAAGGACACAAAACCTTGGTAGACATAACACTTGTCTTCGCTTGATGTTAGTAGCTCATGGGATTGTGACCATGGGGAAAGCATTGAGCAAGAATGCTTAAGGTACTCTTGAGGCCATGAGGTCCTAGTCCTTTATCAGGAGCAAGAGGGGTGTTATGAACAGAAGCCCTTACTATGAACCATTAGATAGAGACCACCTTATTTTAGCCACTTAGCTTCTTGGTGCAAGGATTGATCCAAGTGGACTTACCCAGATCACCCCAAGACACTCACCATATGTGTTCCTTTGGTTGTGTTTTTGACACTTCCATGACAATGCCAATATCTTTGGTGGGCAACCACTTGGTGTGAGGCAAGGGAGCATCAAGTTGTGGGCCAAGTTGCTAAGTAATGAGCCTTGTCCTTCTAGGTAGTAATTGCTTGAATTGTCTTGGATTGTGCTATACCAGTGTAAATGTTCTCAACATTCAAACAAACGATAGCATTCATAAGGTTCTCTATTTTGATATCACAAGTGCTTGTCTTGGCAAGGTTGCCTTTGCCCTTATTTCAAGTGTTTTATGACATGTTTGATCACCTACTGTTTGCAAACTTGTTTGATTACTGCTTTCACTACATTTGGAACCAACAAAACTGAACAAATTGCTTGCCAAACTGAAACATTGACCAATTGCTTTCAAAACTGAGTTTTTCATGATCACTGGTCAAGATTCGCATTGTTTTCCTAGGAACTATCGCACAAAGTTATTTTTCTATCTCACTGCTGCTTGCAATCCAAAGTTGATTTGTGTCACTTCCAGTCATCCTTGGTCAATCTAGGTCAAACCTTAGGTGCTATGTCATGTTGCTCAATATCCAAATGAATTTCAATGGTATCAATTTGCTCAAAATGACTCTTGGTCACCTTTCTTCCACATCTCTCATGTCTTCCTAGTCTCCCATTTTCATCCTTTCTCTTCTTTCTTCATGCTTCTTTCTCTTCTTCGTAAAATTTTCATGTCTTCTTGATTCTTTTCCTCTTATTATCTAGTCTACCTTCTTCTATTTCATCTCTTCTATTCATTTCTTTCATGCTTGATTTCTCCTCTTCTAGAATCATGAGTTTCAACTATCTTGCTATATAACCTCTCTTGAGAAGGGATGATCTCGAACTCATTGCTCAATTCGAACAGTATTATTTTTCCAACCATCCCGCAAGTCATCAACTTAAAGCAAGATTAAACAAAAAGATGCTTGAGTCTGACGCCTTTGCTAGGATTATAGACATGATTCTCTCACAATCTCCTTCTTCCAATCACTCTTTATCTTCTAGGTCTTCTCATCATTCTTCATCTTCCACATCTTACCATGCCTTTTCTAGACATTATTCTCCTTCTTCAACTTCCAAATCTTATCATGACTCTTCTCAACATCATTCAAATTCTTCCTTAGCTAAGTTTTCTTCTTTCACTAGGTCTTCACCTTCCTCTTCTTCACGATCTTATTCTTCCTCTACTTCCCCCAAGAGTCTTTCTTTTCTTCTTGAGCCATACCATAATGAGCAACATGACAATCTTTGTAATACTTTTGATGACTATGATGATGGACAATGTAGTGATACTTATGACACCTCTATTCCTTAGAGTCCTCCTAGTCGCAGACTCATGCTTAATGAAAATGGGTTGTCATATTGGAGAGATTGTGATGGTGATCCACATGATTCTGATTTCGAAAGAGAGTTTGGTTATGTTTGTAAACAATACCTTGATGATGATCCATCTACTATGGCTGAGGACTATAAAATGCAACGCGCTGATTATAAACATTACTACTACAAGAATCTTTCCTCTAAGAATTCCACTGCTAAAAATCAAAATTGCACTTCTGAGAAAGATCATGTTAATGCTGAACCTTTGTCTTGTGATAGTCCCCTTCCATCCCCTACTTCTTCCAATACTCATACATCTCCTAAAACTTCTGAGTCTTCCAAATCTTTTGCAAATCCTTCATCCAACAAAGATCTTAATACTTTTCATGCAGTTCCCTGTAGTTATCCTCAAGGGCTACCTCTTAAAGAAACTCAAGCTAACCTTCAATTGGCTAAAAATACTTCTAATGATGCTAAACTGAAAGATCTTAAGCCTTCATCTACTATACTACCTACTTTAGCTAATTCTTCACCATCTCTTATAAAGTCTTCCATACAATCCCAACATGCTTCCTTGTCCTTAGAAGTGGCTTCATGTCAAGAGGACTCTAAACATGATGAAGAAAAGAATATAAAAAAAGATCAAGATCAAGAACCCTCCATGTCATCCAATTATTTTCATGATGTCTCTGATCTATTTCATGGTTCCTTTGATCCTCTACGCTCTTCTGCATTCATTCCACCATCTCCTAAGCAAGATCAAGCTACTACTTGCACCATTGAGCTTATTGACGATCAAAATAACCTTACCACACTTACACTTTCCAAAGATGATGTTTCCATTAAGGTTATTAAAAATGGTGTTGTTACTACTAATGTTAAGCCTATTGAAAATCTAGAAAAAAATGACGTGCTTATGCTATCCAACGATACTTGTCAAGATCAAAGCCTTCCATCTTCTTGTTCTACCATTCCATGTTTGCTTCCACTTTCTACTCTTCCTAAGTCTTTGCAAGCTTCGAAAAATTCTGTCAAAGAAGGTGCTCCTATTCAAGATGTCCACAATTCTGTTAAAAATTTCAATGCTCACTCCAAAGATGCCGATATCCTTGGTTGTCATATAGACTCTACTCAATTTATTGATTATCCTTTTGCATCTTCCACTTCCATCCTTGGACCTCTCCCACCACTACTAAGGGCTTCATGTCTTCCTTCCATCTTGGGTCCTTATGTCCCTTCACTTTCCCCTCCTAATTCTCCTAATTTGTCATCCATCTTGGGTCCTTACGTCCCTCCATCTCCTATCTTTCCTCAAGATCAATATAGATGCATACCCTTGAATCCCTTTCATCCCCCCACCCATCTAAACCAGTCATATCTTCCTTCTTCTTCCACAAGTCCCAAGTCTTTTGGAAGTAACTTGAATGTTCAATACAAGAAAAAGAAGCAATGCAAGAATCCATCAAAAAAATAAGATCACCATGTCTCCTCTAATCGACATGGAAGCATAAAGTCAAAAGAGATATCTAAGAAGAAAACTACAAGACAAGTATGGGTTCCAAAATCTATCATTGAAGATATTCTCTCTAAGTCATCAAAAGGAAATAAAAAGCCTAAGGCTATATGGATTCCAAAGTCTCTCTTGAAAGAGTCTAATATTGAACAAAAAGTGAAGTTGACATTGAAGCTTCCAAAGGCTTCCACTTCATCTTCTTCCAAAAATATTCTTCCATTGTATGTGCCTGAACCACAACCTTTGCTAAATATTCTCTATATTCCTTCTCGTGTTCCTTCATTCACATTTCTTTCACCCTCTCGCCACCCTTCAAGGTGTGTGTTGATGTTGATCTTGCCTTCCCTTCCATCTACCCTGTCACAATCCTTCCATTCATTATCCTTCTACCTTCTATACTTTTTCCTCATTTGCCTATTCCTCCTATCTTCCAACCTCACTTGCTTTACATAAAAACTTATCCTCCATTTTTCTCTTCCATCTTCCTTTCCCTATCAACATCTTTGAGAATATCATTTTGAATCCTTGGCATATTATGGTTTATCCTTTCAAGGAGCATTATCTGAAAAGCTTGCCTTCTTCCAAAAAAAAGAAAAAAGAAAAAAAAAGAAAAAAGAAAAAAAATTGAAAATGTGCCATGGTGAAAACCTGGAAACAGGCACCTTGGTAGCAAAAGTAAAGAGAAATAAATTCATCCTATGGTGAAAACCACTCTCTTGTGGCATCTTGGATAAGTACCATGATGAAAACCTGGCAATTAGGCATCATGCGTAGTTCTTCTACATATTTCATCCATTCCATCTTCTCTCTTTGATCTTGACAAGGTTGAACTATATGCAAACATTTGGCTATCTTTTGAGCTATCTTACGATGATCTTGCTTTCATTCCTTTCATGTTTAGCCTTCATATTCATTTTCCTCCATTCATTCTAGCCTTTCGCTATCTTTTTCCCTTTTAGTCTTGATCTAATAAAAAGAGTAAAACATGATGCTATGAAGCCTCTTGACATGTCTACTCCTTTGGACTGCATCCTTTCCTTCTTTTGCATTACACTTTTGTGACTTATCCTATGCTGGCCTTTCATTGCTTATCCAAATTTGCTTTGCATGATAATTTTTCCCTAGCTTGGGTACTCTTGAGGAGTTTGACTTTGAAGATTTTTTCCTTTCATTCGCCTTCATTCTCCTTTCCTCCATCTTAATCACCAGCTTGCTAATCCCTCTTGTTTTCCACCTTGTTAGACATTGGGACTACACGATGTGATCTTGCTCATGAGTTTAATGCCCATTCTATCTAGGGGCATCCTTTGTACATATCTTATTGATCCTGAAAAAATTTCAAAAAAATTCATATATGATGCTGAAAAAATAAAAATAAAAATCAAAAAATTTAAAAAATAAAAAAAATTTGAAAAAGTGCCTTGGTGAAAACCTGGAAACAGGCGCCTTGGTAGCAAAAATACAAAAAAATAATAAAAAGTCATGAAAAAATTGCAATAAATCTATCAAGTGGTGAAAACCTGGAAACAGGCGCTGCTTGAGACCCTCTACACCTATGTCTATCAGTCTTGTGTGGCGCTCTTTCACTCCACTTCTTGCTTTGCCTCTCCTAGCCTGGAATTGACTCTTGTCTTAGTCTAGGGGGCATACGTTGTTTTAAGCTTATCTTGGGTCTCTTTGTACGTCCAAGTTTCTTAGGCACCTCGCAAATGGTATTTTTCAACACCACCCCAATTGTGTTTTTCAACACTACCCTAGCGTCAAGTGTTTCTCAACACTTATTAGATGTCCTACCCTACAATCTAGTATGATATGATATTTCTCATTGGCAGATGCGATACTCAAAGTTTGGCTGTATGACCTACACACACGCATTTGACTCGCTGAGACTTGCTTGGCTTTATTTCTTTGTGTGCTGTCTATGATGCTTTCTTTGCTGAGTGTTCTCCCCCTATGATCATTTTCGATGATGCATAGCTAGAAGACTGAGGGAATGAGAACATGTTTTATTTCTTTTTCTGCTTGTGGGTATATTTTGTTGATCCTAACTGTCATGAGCATTTATGCTAGTCTTACTTGACACTATAGATTGACAAGGTATTATCCTTGACTATTTCGCAAGTGCATGCTTATAGTCCTCTTGACTTTCTTGTGTCTCGATGCGAGCATAATCTTGCTATATCAAACTTAGGTAATCTCACTGCACTAGTCATCTTGACTTGCATGTCTTTGATGCCTAGGTGGGATTTCCACATTTCTATCTGATATAGATCATATTCAGATCCACATAGTTATGCTAGTGTGTATTGTATGATCTTGCGACGCTACCAATAACACTCAATGATGAATATTAGATGTCTATTGGCTTTGTAACCTTGCAAGTAAATCACTTTTCATGTAGCTTGCATTCTTAAGTTCATGTTAGTTTAGTTTTGCATCTTGCATATGGAGAGAGCTCTCCTTTATCTTACATGGACTTGTTAATCAACTGCGCTCACCTTTCGCTTCTTCCCGATCATGTCTTTCACTTCTTGTCTTTCATATCCCATCATTTTCTATTCATTTCGGGATCGAAACCAAAATTCAAGTTCACCTTGATCGTCCCAATCATCTTTCTCCTTCTTCCATGCAGTTGGCTAACCTTTTGAGGCCTGATCCTTCGATCTTCGCTGGGGCATTCTTCACCTCTTCATCTCCATCTCTTTCAAACTTCTAGTCTTTCATTCACTTTCAAATCCCAAGTTCAAATCCCCCTCCATGGTGTTTACGGGTTGAGGGACCGATAGGTTCGTGCCCCGTGTCCCATGTGTGGGGCATATCTTCACTGCTTGATAGTTATTCTGTTCTCTTTCTTCAATTATGATTTCTAGTGATTTGATCATGCTGCTCTTGCTTCTGCTTTCCCTCTACTTGGATTTCGCTTTCGATCTTGAGGGGGCAGACACATCATATCTTAATGGCTATCTCTTTCCTAAGTGTTTAGTACTGTCGCTACCAGGTTGATCATGCAGGATTTGCTATCTCTTTGCACTTCATTCTTTGGAGTCAGATCGCTATCTGCTTGCCTTCTTGGCTATCTGCTTGCTTTCTTAGCTGATCTGAGTTGCTTTGTGATCCCAAATCAATCTCACATTTCAACTTCATTCTTTGACTGCATGTGTTCCCAGATCGATCACACATTAGTCAAAGAGGGGTGAATGTATACACCTAAAAATGGTCATCTAGACTATTAGCCCCTTTTGCTAAATCATAAATTACTTGCTCTTGATCAAATCCTAGTTCTATAATTTATTCGATTATTTTCTATGGGCTAACCATCTTATCCTAACTCTTTATTTGATTAAAAAGAATATTCCCTCCCCTTTTAATAAATAAAAAGCCTCCACTTTTCCTCTTATCCTAAGTTGCACAAATAAAGCATTATTCTTATTTTATAAAAAAGGGAAAAGCATTTTTTGTCTCATATGGACACAAAAGTATACTCCTATTTTCTCATTGGAGGATATTTGTGCACATGGATTGCTCCTCTTTCAAGCTCCACCCTTGATTAAATCTTTTGCCTCTTAATCTCCATGGTCCATTCCTTCTCATTTCCTTTAAAAGGAGAGCTCTCTTCTTCATTCTAGATCCCCAACTTTTTATGCTAATATTATGCTGCAGGTTTTCTAGGCACAGTTTGGAGCTTTTGAAGATTTGGAGCATTCTTAGCATCTACATCTCATTCTTGCATTCTTAGCTTAGCTTCATATTTATGCTTTCTTAGATTAGCTTCATTTCTATGCTCTAGATTAGCTCACATAGATTAATTAGCTTGGGTTGTAACACTTGCATATTTTTCTTTCATAGCTTAGCTTGCATTTCCATTTCTAGCATAGAATTGCATTGCATTTTCATTCTTGATTCTTGAGGATATTGGCATCCTTTCCCTTGTCTTCATTGAATCTCCCATTGCATGGTTTACTAGCAAGGTTATAGGCTAAATAGCTCTAGCTGAGAGCATTCTTAAAAGCCCTTGCACTCCATGCCTAGGGAGCTATGGATCGATTTGTGAGGGCTCATTCTTGAGTTTCCTTGCATGTAATGATCCATAGAAGTGTGACACATTTATAGCACACAATTGTTTGGTGGACAATTCTTTCTTAATGTTTAATGCTGCTTTATTTTGCTAAAATATTTGTCAGAATCACATTTGACTTCATCTGTCTTATTAGTACTTTCCAATAGGCTAGCAAGTACTATTGCATCACTTTTTGCATTTCTTCAATTAAGTAGTGATTAAAACCAATTCTTTGCACCAATTATAATTTAGTATTTTCTTATTTTGTTAAAAATAACACATATTCTATAGTCTAAATGTTAGTTTTTTAAGTTTATAATTTGTAAAAATTATTTTTTGATGATATGATTGGCTAATACATTTGAGGTCTTATTACTGGAGTGAACCAATTAAAATGTACCACGTTTGTTATTTATTGTACATGAAAATCGTGCATTCAAATAATACAATCTAATTTATATATCATCTGATTTTATTCGGTTTATGGTTTACAACTTTATAGATACCTATTAAGAGATTGATAAGTTTTTCCTTATATTAAAATAATATTTTTATTTTTGTTATATTATAAAATATTGAATACCTTTTAGATTTATTTTAATATATATTATATAAATTTAGATTTAATAGAATAACATTATAATATTGTTGAAAAAGAGTTATTTGGACAAAATAATTAATATTAAAATTAATTATAAGTAGAACTATTTTACAATTTAAATTAATTATAAATGATATTTTATAATTATTTATAAACTTAAAAAATATTATTAGAACTATAATAATAGTAATTTTATAATTTTTTATAATTAAATAATTACTTTACATATAAATTAAAATTAAAATTAAACTTAGTTATAAATTATTATGATTAAAAATTCACTTTACATATAAATCAAAATTAAAATAAAATTTATTTATAAAACTAAAGGCAAGTACTTGGCCACTACGTGGCACTTGTTCCATTCTACTTTCTTAATTAAAAAATGCTTTGATCAAACTTAGATTTCTATTAATCTTAGAAGCCATGTCCAAGAGATTTTCCTACCAAGTTTTGTTTGAGTCTCTGATCTACCAATATATTTGTTTTCCTATTCTATTTTATTAGTTCTATGTACAATGAATGTTTCATCAAGATTATATCTCTTTAGCTTGAACTTGATATTTAAGGGACATTTATTTGACCAAAATTATGTAGGAATCTTACATCCAACCTTAAGCCTTGTTCAGATATGGTTTATGTAAGTGGTCCATCTAATGTTTTCGTAGTTGTTAATATTGTACAAAAAGTATGTGTTAGGTTGAGTTATGCTAACCCTTTCATTATGGAATTAGATTCATTGGATTAGGATCCTAACTCTATACATTTGTAAAAATATTTCTTTTATTTCAGTGATAATATCTATGTTTTGGTAAGTGTAGGGAGATCTTGGTAGTTAAAAACTACGGGGTTGTCTCTTTAGAGAATATTAGAGGTTTAGGTGAATTGTGCTTTTGTCTTATTCTATAATTGCCATATAAATGTTGGAATGGCGAACTATGTTTTTTTCTATTATATGGTTGCAAATACCATCTTCATGATGTTATTGTCCGAGATTCAAAATATAAATATATTTCAAGTGTAAAGGATTAAGACAAGTGCTACATAGTGGCATGTACTTTCTATTATAGTACATCATAATGTAATAACTATCTAAGATTAGTGAATTGTATAAGATAATGTATAATGGTCTTGTAATGATGGGGCAACTCGCTAAATTTGTTATAGCATAATAATTAGGATACACACAATCAAAGTGAATGATGTTCTCATTCACTAGGTGTTAAATAATTGATGCCTAATGCTTCTTACTTTTTAATGTAAAAAGCATTTCTCTCACCTCCAACAAACCTTAAATTTAAGGATAATTTAATTTATATTAATTCTTATGAAATATTAGAATTATTTCTAATATAAAGAGGATAGGAATTCAAGATGATTAATTAATAAAAGGAAGAGTATCGTATATCATTTAAGATGAAATTTGTGTAATTGTAATAATAATTTATATACATTTCATTGTCATCCATCTCAGAATTTTTTATATATAAATGTAATTGTTATAGGCAATTTATTATACATATTATTGTTGCCATCTTATGAAAAACAAAAATCATATATAAATATTTATTTAATTATATCTTAATTCATAACAATCTTTATAATTATTATTTTGTTAATATTCAATAGTGTTTTCTTTTCATTTATTTAAGAAACATAAAAATATTTAATATATAATTACAATTGCATTTTTGGATTGGATTGTGTGTATTTTTTAGCATCAACATTTCAGATCACACTCCATGATCCATCATTAGGAATAGAGAGTGCAAGAATGGTAAAAAAATGTTTCGGATCCCACTCCCTAATTCATTTTCATTTTTACCATTCTTGTACTCTCTATCCCTGATGATGGATCACGGAGTGTGATCCGAAATGTTGATGCTAAAATACACACACAATCCAATCTAGAAACACAATTGTAATTAGAAATGGATTGTGGAAATCTGATATTATTAATATATAATTTATTATCTTATAAAAATACTCAAAATATTCATTTAATGATAGATAGTTCAGTGTGAGGAAATGTTGATGCAAAAATCATAGACATGATCTCATGAATTGTGGATATCTACTTGTTCATATTTGAAATAGATAAATAAATTTATAATTATATCTTAGTTTTAATATATTCATACTTTTAAAATTTATTTTTAAATTAATTTTTACATTTAATTTAAAATATATTTGTCACCAAATATAAATTTGTTTTTTTATTCTAATCTAATAATTCAAAATATATATATATATATATATATATATATATATATATATATATATATATATATATATATATATATATATATATATATATATATATATATATATATATATATATATATTTAACTATTTTAAAATATAAGAAATATTTAATTCTAAAATGTATTATTTTTTCAAATAATTTAAATAAAAAAATAAATTTGTAATTATATTTTATTTATATTTTAATATATTCATTCTAAAATTTAATATTAATCAAAACACATCTTTATTTTAAAATATTATTTATTAATTTATATGAGATTTTTTTAAGAATGTAAAATTAGCTATTTAATGTGAAAGAATTTTCTTTTGATTTATAAACTGTATTCATCTGAAGATGGGGATTTTGATCACTTTTTTCCATCTCTTAGCTTTTAAGGTGAGAGAAATGAAGAAAATTGACAATTCAGTTGTCATATAAACCAACTCTTCAATAAATTTCAATGCGAGAGGCTTCCTAACTAACCTTGTTCAATTATCAAGGGAAGAAATTCTATCCTAAAAAAAAATCTTAATTCGGAATTTAGCATGGTAAGTACTAGTATTTGTATGAATAACTTCGTTCATATCAAACTGTTCAGACTGTTTAGATTTCTTTGAAAGAAATTAAGACTTAATGAGAGATCTCTTTAGAGGTGTGAATTGAAGAAATATTTATATAGTGGAAGTTTTCATTAAGGTTTGGTTAATATGTTTGTGTGTTAATGATTCTCATTTGTGATTTGTATAGTTTTCATTCTAAAATATTTTATTAGAAACTCTTTTAAGGATTGTAAGAGCGACCATTTATTTTATTAGAGATATTTACAAGAATATGTATCAGTAATTTAAAACTTAAAAACAGGTTACGCACCCAGATAGTTTTAAGATTAAATCTTTATGATCACTAAAAAAAGTTAAAACCTGGCATAAACTGTTTATATCATTGAAAATAGGAATAGTGAAAACAATATGTGTGCGTTTCTGGATTTGATTGTGTGTGTTTTTAGCATCAACGTTTCAGATCACGCTCCCTAGTCCATCATCAAAAAGAGAGAACAATGTTATATTCCATTTCGAAACAATACTGTCTAAAGAAAAACATATTATGTGCATAAAAGTACACATATTACAACTTGAGCTTATAAACATTATTTTGCAAACAAATTATCTCATATAACTGCAACCACAATGATTAAAATTATTGATGTAACTCCACTTATTTAATAGATTATTATGTAATTCTAATGTTTAAAAGTTGAATCCCCTGCAAGCAGCCAGATAGCAGTTATAGTTGTGGGTTGTTATGGAGAGGTAGAGGTAAGGTTTTGTTGGGCTACTTTCAAACTGGACTGGTTGAGTGCCACTGCATTTGGCCAGCACTGAGCAAGGCAATTGCCAGATGCACAATAATCTGATGTACTTCCACACCAATTATGTTGACTCCAGCACCTCCCACTGTTACACCAAAAATTCCCTGCTGGACTGCATGTTGGATCTCCATTCACCGTAACTGCCATCAACACTAACAAGTTATAAAGTGCCAATCTTAATCTTCTCTGTGCTCTCTTTTCTTTCTTCATAGCTGCAATAACAAGAATTCTATGATACTGTTAATTAGTAAGAATTCATAATGTTCTCTTCTTTCAGTAATAATATCATACTAGTAATAGTAGTTAGTAAGACTACTACGGTTAATTAAATAATTAGAAGAAATAAAGAAAAATTGTATTGAAATATCTCCATATCAAAATAGGGCAAGCAGATGAGACACACTTTTTTGACATAAGCCTGCTTAAAATATAAAAAGTGCATAAGTGCAAGGTTTTTAAGAGCATTTTTTGTATGATATATCACTGTAAAGAGTATATATATAGATCAAAATGTGTGATTTGGTCAAGTAATTAGGATTTGATGGAGACCAAACTTAGTCTTAGAGTCAATTTGACTGTAATAACATAATCTATGTCATCTCTGATGCATAAGAAAGATGTAAGCGGTGTACGAATAGTTGAATACTATTCTAGGATGTTCCGTCACTGATTGTGGGACGTTAGATTTTTGCCATAGCTCATGGTTTTAGATACTATTTTGATGGATTGTGGGACTTTAGATTTTTTCCATAGCTCATGGTTTTAGATACTATTTTGATGGTTTCTAGGACGTGATAATAGCATGTAAGTTTAAGTTTTCTTTTTAAAGTATTTTTATATAATAAAATTTTGAGATTATATTAATACAAACATAATTTTTTTAATAATAAAATTAAAAAAATATAAATTTAATATTATAATTTATATTTGTTATAATTTATATTATAATTTATAAATTAGTAGTACAACTTCTAATCTGCATCAAGGAAGGATAGACAACTCACCCATCACTTAGGGAGAGTAGTGATAGTCTACATAGTGATTTTTTCTTTGTCCAGGGACAACCGTCCAAGCGATACTTTTAGTATGGTCCCCACCATAAGGGGAAGGTGGTGGAGCCCTCTTTGAGAGAGAATAAGCAACAAAAATAGAGTGCTGACAATGTTTTATTTCAATAGCCAAGGGTTGATGCAAATCAGGAACAACAACAGTCAGAGAAGGGTCCATGCATCTAGAGGACACCACATAAATATAAAGAGGTGGGCTCAGATCCACCAAATCAAAGGAACCCAACTTAGTAGAAGATTCACCTTGTGGGGAGTCATCATCAGCCTGCGAAGAGTCATTAGAGGAAGATTTAGATGCATGGGCAATCAAATGTAAGGAAAAGTAGAGAAGCCCATTATAGTTGCAGCCTCATCCACCTTTAAAAAATGATCAATAGAATTGCCAATTGCCTCACAATAAGTGTTTTCCCGAAAATACAAGGGAAGATTGGGGAGATGAACCCACATTGGACACACACTGAGTAGTTTAGTAAGAAGGTTAAAGGAGGTTATCCAGGATTTGGCTGATAGAGAGTGAATCATCCACACCAAAAGCTTTCTCAACACCAAATTGAATTCATAATTTAAGAAGTAAAAACAAGAAAAAACACCCCTTAGCATGGGGGAAAAAGTTGATGTTACTTGAGACTAAAGGTTTCCATGAATCAAACACCTAGTGATGTAGATCAAAAAGAGAGGGCCAAAAGCTAACCAGTAAATCTACAAACCAACCCACAACAGTGGTAAAAATCCAAATTATCCACCACTTTGAGGTGACACATCACCATAGGGGATGTCTTAGCACAAGCCATGGGTCAAGATTTCTCCTTTGAAGAGATTGAAACAAAAGGCTTTACAACACAAGGGAAAATGCATCAATTAGAAAGAGGCTTTTGGGGAACCATAGTACCAAATCTCTGTGAAGTATGCCTAGAACACACAACTCCACCAGAGACCCTACTGCAATCAAGAGAAGGAATGCCTAAATCATTACTTACCCTCCCTAATCCACCAACAAGAGTAGAGGGTAGAAAAGAGTCTCTCGCACCGAGAAAACATGGGGGCAAAAGGGGTAACAAAAGCAATGCCACCCAATAGAAAATCTCTCGCACCAAGAAAAACCTGAAAAGAAGCGAATCCAGAAGTACTTGAGAAAGAGATAACCATTGGAGAGAGAGAAGGAATAGAGGAAAGAACATACATTTTGAATCTTAAAATGAGATTTATTTTTCTCTTTTAAAATTGTTTCTTGAACCTTAGTTGTAAGCTCTATAGGCAAGAAGCCCCGCTATTTCACAAAGGAACAAGATAAACAACTCTTTGTTGAGAACCAAAGTAGAGAGAAATCTTGTGGGGACTTGAACCTTGGTTGTAGGAACTACAAGAAAGATGAGCCCCACCATTTCACCAAATCTACCTAATGACAAACTAGATT
Source organism: Chamaecyparis obtusa (assembly GCA_027943335.1). Taxonomy (NCBI): domain Eukaryota; kingdom Viridiplantae; phylum Streptophyta; class Pinopsida; order Cupressales; family Cupressaceae; genus Chamaecyparis; species Chamaecyparis obtusa. The sequence goes on along the minus strand of BSBK01002944.1, from coordinate 1,438,439 downwards.
TGTCTTCCCCAAAAGCTCCTCATGGCAGTTTTCCTTTTCCAAGTGCCTCTACTCCATAGTACAAGCAAGCTCTAAAGCCTAAGCACGTGAAAGTAATTAAATTCAATGCAAAATTCAAAATGCCCTCTTATATTCTTGGGGAGAGTTTTAACATACAATCAAGCAATCTTCATGCTCATGTTATATCTATTGGATCTCCTACAAACATTGGAAGTGGAGAAATTTTAAAAAGGGAAGAAATTCTTGAATGAATTCCTCGTCTAGAAGTGAGCACAAATGATCAAAAGTAAAAAGAAAGAAAATACTGCTATCAAAAGAAACACATAAAATGACGTTAGGATCATCAAAGAAAAGGAAAGGTTGAAACATATGGAATTTTGAGGCACACCCATGTGGGTCATGCATTTTGTTACGTTTAAACTAAACATATATAGAGTGGAACTCTTGTCCACAATTTGCCTAAAACAAATATGAAATGAATTAAATGGTTTTTATTATTAAAGTAGCCTAGCAAGGGGGCAGATCCTTACACCACCACAACCCAACGGCTGTCCAGAACAACTATTTACAACAAAGTCAAGAAATGCCATTAACAAAAGACAAGTATCACAACTTCTAATCCACATCAAGAATTATTTGAAATGACTAATTGTTATTGTTTTGATTTAATTAGAATAAAAGTTATTGATCATGCATTTTACTATTTGTGAATCTACCATTCTTGAGAATCAACAATATTCTTTTCTAACATCTACATAATTTATCTAAAGTTTAGAACAAACTAAGAAAATTTATTATTATTACTTTTTAAATGAAAATTTTATATTATAATCTTGGTTAATAAGTAGTGTCTTACATTTCCTTGTATATATGTGATTAGATAAGGTCTATAATATATGTTTTAGTAACAAATTAGTGGTGCATTAATAAATATAATATTTTATGAATAACTAACAACATTATATTAATTAAGAGACGTGTATTCACATAAAAGAGTGGATCCGAACTCACATACTTAGAGTTAAATAGGATTAAGCCTAAAATAAAACATAGAAAAAATAAAAAAAGTGTCTAAGTGGTGAGGGGAAAAACACCTAGGTGAGGTGTAGGGTCTTGGTCACTTGACTTACACCATTATTAACAAAGTTTAAAGTGACATTAGGAAGTTATCTCATCCATCTTATGTGTCCTTATCTTTTTCTGTATCAACATAACAAGTTAGAGACATCACCAAACCTAATTGAGGAAACTACTTGGAAGAATACATAGTAGGCCACCCAAGAGAAACACCGGTCAATGTCCCAATGTCTTGAGAAGGCCGCCTAGAGAGGCCACCATAAGAGGGAGGATAGGAAGAATATAAAATATAAATGTAAAGTGTAGTTAACAAATAATTTAAGGTTAAGACCATATTTACCTTTTATTTTGATTTTAGTTGATGTATTATGATAGATATTGACTACATATTAACATATAAATTTGGAAAATGTATTCATAGTTGTTGACATCTAAAACTCATTGGCCTATGTTTGATAAGAAATCATACTATCAAGGATGGGCTTCAAAATCCATGTTCCTATATGAAACATGATCAAGTGTCATGAATTTATGAAATACACCATTCTTGGTTTTCCTTTATAAATTATTTGATCTTAGATATGTGATATTTATAAATGCCTTTGAGAGATTTTTTTGTTAGGTGTGGAAATATACTATCTTCCCTAGCAAACACCTTATTCACTTGTCCTTGATTGACCATAGTTCATAAAACTCAAAGATAAATATGATGCAAGACACCTACATGAAGGTTGATGCAAAATTAACTCTTATATAACCATGCAAACCTAGGATCTACCATATTTTGTTTCCTTTCTCTTTTGAATGAATAATATTCAATGGTTACTAATAGTTTGCAATATTCCTTTTTATTCGTATGGTACTAGGGTTGTAGGACATATCTTTAACTATGAATGAATTTACCCCAATTTAGATGATTTGATGTGCGAGTTTGAATGGTACAATGTTCAATTTACGTTAATTTTGGCCTATGATGTATGAATTTATATTTTGAAAATAATGGGATGAATAAGGTCATATTGTTGAAGTAGATAAAGGTACCCATGAAGTTAAGATGGAAAACAATATATTTGTGAAAAAAGAAGTGTAGGGAGTGGTGAGGGAATTGATGGAAGGAGAGGACAAAAGAAAGGATAGGGAGAGAATGAAAGATATAGACAAGAGAAATGTGGAAATCATGGAAGGATGGAGTACAATTGATAGCTTTGAATTGAAATTTAAAATAATGATGCATGCAAATTAGTTGGTTAAATGCTACAAGTTGGAAAACACTAAGATATGGTATCACTATAGTTTATGTGACACTCCTTGAACCTTGACTGCTACATTAATGGTGATGATATATTTTATTAAATAAAGTGATAATTTTTATTTTTTTAGGGAAAATGAAGAAAATTTCAATGATAATATAACATATATCAAAATTTCACGTACATACCACATGACAATATAACGTTTTATGGTTGAGATGAAGCTTGCTCTTGTTAATACTGTAAGTCACCCATCTCCTCACCTCCTCACCCTTTTGGTGTGAAGGAGAGGGCATGAATTATATCTATATGAACAAGTAGTTAGATAACTAGAACATGATGTGTATATTGAAAATAATTTTCAATCTACATATAACAAAATTCTCATTTTTCTACTTTCCTATTACATTTATGAGATAAGTAAGTTTTATATAGTAGAGTTAAAATTGAGGTTTATATTCAGCCTTAAGTTTTACTATTATAATAGAAGTCTTTAGCATACAACTACCTTTAACACTCCTTTTGTTTGTAAAAAATAAATCATCTCCATATATTGCTTTGTGTATTTTGTTCTTATGTTTCCTTTATAAATGTTTTGTTTTCATGTCTCTTATTTCCTTGCTCATAATGTTCACCACTTTGAAGACCTAAAATGACACCACTTTTGATGATGAAAAGAGATTTTGTTCTTATTTTCCTTTGCAACTAACCATGTACCCAAGACATTTTTTTTTGGATGCTAATTCATAATATGATATTTTGCATAAAAAATCACAAACACTTCTATAAAAGGATAATTTAACAACTCAATGCATCTTGTTCTTTATTTTGAATCCAAATATTAAGATCATTTAAGTGCAAGAATATAAGAGATGCACTCATCAACAAAAACTAATAATCAAAACATGGATGGCCATGTTGTCCATCATTGCAATGATCTAAGTCATGTCAAGAGTGACCCATAGTTTTTCAAATATATTTATTTGATTTTGAGACTTTGAGTTATATTAGCATGATAATAGACTTTTTTAAAGACATTAACAACTAGTTTTGATGTTGTATCAAAATTTTATAGAATATTATATAAATCCAATTTAAAACCTCTTAAAAAATGCTATGCTTCTTTATTGACCTAATGCTACTTGGAAAATTATTATTACTCTACATAAATTATAATGACAAAACCATTATAGCTCCTTTAAAATTCAAATACTAATAATATTTTATTGATTTATTTTATCAAAACATTCTTACAAAAATTAGATTTTCTTTAATATAATATCTAAAACATATCACTTATTAAATCTAAACTAAATTTTAATCAATTTTTCTTACTCTGAAAAAATTAAATTTTATGATATAAAGATCTAATATAATTTGGATGCAATTTTGGTTGGACTCATTTTGATTTAAATATTTTAAAATATATGTTTTTCAAATAGAATAAAGCCTTATATTAGAACTACAAATAAATAATAAAAATTAAAAAGTTCCACCTCAACATATTTGGTATTATACATGATAGGACTGGCATTACAGATAATCCTAAATCCATAATTTATTGCTATTTATTTCATGATAGATAGTCCGAGATTGAGGGTAAGCAATAGAGGATGTCATAGAAGCTTTCACAGGTGTCATGACAACAATAAAAACAACACAAAACAAATAAAATGCATGGTAAAAATGGATAAAAAATATATTAGTTAAGAGTGAAGTATGCTTTTACAAACAAATTCGATCCATCCAATTTATTGAAATATAATTCTAACATCCTCCTATATGGAAATCAAACCCTAATCACCAGCTTAAAAATTAGCTTTGTTCAACTCTATTGATGAATGTTATCGTCACATGCTTTGTTGGGGACTTAAAGAAATAACTGTAATGACTCTACTTGATAGTTTGTTAAAGCACTCCGACATGGAGTAGCATGAAATGTGGTTCCGAAAACTAAAACCCACGAACTTGCATTCGTGTCACTAGCTGAAAGAACCAATACACCATCATCCTTAATAGCTTCAACATTTACTCCATCATTGATCACTTTATCTTGGGCCTTTTTGTATTTCCAACATTTCTTTTTTGTGTGTCCTAGCTTACTAGAAAACCAACATGTACCATTTCTACCTCTTGATTGTGATTGATGTGTAGATTGAGATCTTGCCTGGTTGTTAAATGTATTCCTCTTTCTTGACTACTACCTCTATTTCTAGTGCTAACTGTTGTTAATGCATCACCTGAGGAAAACTCATGATTCTTCCTACGCATGTGTTCTCTAAGAAGTGTAGCAAACACCTCATCAAATTGTAGTTTGGTTTTGGTAGCCACTGAAGTGCTAACTACCATTACCACCCCTTCCCAGCTATTTGAGAAAGAACATAGAAATAGAATAGCTTTCATTTCATCATCTAGTGTTATGCCTACTAATATCAATTAAGAAAGTAAGGTATTGAACTCATTAAGGTGATTCGAAATAACTCCTTTCATTTTCATATTGTATAACTTTTTCATTATGAATACCTTGTTCGATGCTGAAGCTATCTCATATAATGAAGATAACTTATCCCACATCTCTTTCATTGTCTTCTCTGTCGAAACATTGAAGAGCACATTGCTTGAAAGTGATAGAAAATTCATTACTCTTGATTTCTAATCAAGCTTCTCGTAATCTTCATTTGATAAAGATCCTTTACCCTTGCTTTTTCCAAGAAATGTGAGTGATAGATCCTACTTGATCAGTAGTGACTCTATCTGCACTTTCCATAACCCAAAATTTTGACCTGCAAATTTTTCAATCTTCCATTTATCTGCCTCATCCATGGCTCCGAGAAATCTTCACCGATTTCCATAAGATTGAATTGAGCTCTCCCAGCTCTGATACCAATTGTTGAGTTTAAAAATTTGCAGAGAAAGATTAAAAAATAGAGCATAGACATACATAGAAAATACATAACAAAAAATTTATAGTGGTTCATCCATTATTGGACTACATCCAAACTATCAAGCATGTTCATTTGGTAAAGTTTTTCTTGGCGATAACAAAGAATGTGATATTGTAGGAAAGGGTGACGTTTTATTATCACTGAAAAATAGTAAAACATAGATTTTAAAGGATTTTAGACACGTTCCTACTCTTAAAAGAAATATGATTTCTCTTAGCTAGCTTTATGCTCAAGGTTGCAATGTTAATTTCTCTTTGGATACATGGAAAGTAACCAAAGGTGTGTTGGTTTTGCAAAGGGGAAGAAATTAGGGAGTTTATATGTTTTAGAATGCAATAATGAAGTGGGAGTTGCTATGGCTGATATATGAAGTAATGCTAAAATTTGGCACAAGAGGCTTGGTCATATGAGAAAATGGGGTCTTGAAGTTATGTTTCAACAAGATCAGGTTCTGAGCCTTAAATGAATTGATTTGGATTTATGTGAGTGCTACCTTTATGGGAAAAAAAATTGAACCAACTTTGTACGGATGGGTCATGAGAAGAAATATTCTACATTAGAGCTTGCGCGTTCCAATGTTTTCAGTCCTACGGAGGTAACTTCTATCAGTGGTGCAAATTATTTTGTTATATTCCTTGATGATTGCACTTGTAAAGTCTGAATTTATACGTTGAATAAGAAATTAGAGGTGTTTTCCAAATTAAAAATTTTCAAGGCTATGGTTGAAAATCAGATTGGGAAGAAAATTAAATGTCTACTAATGGACAATGGTGGTGAGTTTTTCTATTCAGAGTTTGATATTTTTTGTGCAGATCATGGCATTCGACGTATTAAAACAGTCCCTTTTACACCTCAAGAAAATGGTTCTATTGAGAGGTTAAATCAAACTATTTTGAAAAGAGCTTGGTGCATGCTCTCTAATGCCAATTTAGGGAAAGAATTTTGGGCAGAGGCATGTAATACTATTTTTTATTTAATCAATTGTGCTCCTTCATCTTGTCTTGATTTTGACATTCTAGAAGAGAGGTGGCTTGGGAAATAAATTTCATTTAATCATTTGTGTGCTTTTGGTTGTGATTCTTATGTGCATGTTCCTAAACAGAAGTGAACAAAATTGGATCTCAACTCCAAGAGATGTATATTTTTGGGGTATGATGAAGATCAATTTGGTTTTAGATTGTGGGATCCCATTGTAAAGAAAGTTATTCACATCCAGGATGTTGTTTTCAATGAGAAGTCTTTCTTAGGTTTGCAAAATTAGAGCAACACTTCTGATGATTCTATTGAATTTTATTTATTTGACACCATAAAATTAATGTGCAGAGAGTTCCTCAGGTTACATTTCATCCTTCTAAGTACTGTTGTTTTGTCCTTGGGAAATTATCAACCCACTACTCATACTGTATCATTTCCTTGCATCATGCCAACATGACCCCTTATGATAACTGCTTCCCTTGTTATTACTTCCCACGCTGCTCCTCCTCTTCCAAGAATGCATCCTCAACATCCAATGTTACTGTAGGGAGTTGAGCACATTGTCTCTCTTCCTACTCACTACCCATTGGCTTCTTCATCAACGTCAGGGCACACTTTTCCCATGGTGACCAGCATAGGGGATATTTCTTTGTTCCCCACATAGGCTCTACCTTTTTGTTTACCATAGGGAATTTTTGACCCTATCACCATTGGTTATAGACAAACACAAAGCACTGGTGATGAACAACAAGCTTGAAAAGAGCCAACTATAGGTCATGATCAAGCTTCTAGTGATATTCAAGCTCAAAAAATGATACAAGGTTCTAACTTGCAGCAGTCTACCAGAGAAAGAAAACATCCACAAAAGTTTGATGACTATGAAATATTATTTTCTTTGTGTTTAGATGAGGCAGAGCCTCAAACATTTACACATGCCTGTAATGATAAAATTTCAATCCATTGGCTTGATGCTATGAAAGATGAATTGGATTCTTTGAAAATAAATGGTACTTGGGAGTTAGTCCCCACACCACCAAGTCAAAATTTTTTGAAGAATAAATGGGTCTATAGGCTTAAAGAAGAAGATGGAGGATGAAAAATATATAGGGGCAGATTGGTGGTGAAAGTCTTTTCTCAAAAAAAGGGGATTGATTTTAATGACATTTTTTCTTTGGTTGTGAAAATGAAAATGATTCGGTTGGTTTTGGGTATGGAAGCTATATTGGACCTCAAGGTTGCACAACTTGATGTCAAAACCACTTTCCTTCATGGTGATTTTGAGGAGGAATTATATATGGAGAAGCTTGTAGGTTTTATTAAAAAAGGGAGAAGAACACTTATGTTACAAGTTGTAGTGGAATTTATATGGGCTTAAGCAAGCCCTACAATAGTGGTATTTAATGTTTGATAGGTTTATGACTCGGAAAATTTTTATTCGTTGTCCATAAGATCCATGTGTTTACTACAAGCGACTTCCAAATGGTGAGTTCATCATTCTATTTCTTTATGTTAATGATATGTTGGTTGCCAGAAGTTGTGTGCAAATTGTTAGTGAATTAAAGAGGCATTTGCCTCTTCATTTTTCCATGAAAAATTTAGGGGCAGTGAAGAGGTTTCTTGGGATGGATATAATTTGAAATAGACAAAAATAGGAAATCAAATTGTCTCAAGAAAAATATATTTTAAAAGTTTTGGATAGGTTTAATATGTCAAATGCCAAATTTGTTGCTACTCCATTAGCTGATCACTTTCGATTGTCTTCTGAGATGTGTCCTTCAACCATGGAAGAAGAAAATGAAATGGATAATGTTCCATATTCATCTTCCATAGGAAGCCTTATGTGTGCCATGGTTTCTACTCATATGAATATTGCTCATGTAGTGGGAGTTATGGGCAGATTTATGAGTAATCTAGGAAAAAATCATTGACAAGTGGTTAAATGGATTCTTTGATACTTGAAAGGTACCCCTGATTATGTTTTATGGTTCAAAGGTGAGAATACAAAAATTTATGGTTAGGTTGATTCTAATATGGCCGGTGATTTAAATAAGCGACATTTTACCACGGATTATGCATTTACTTTTTATAGAGAAATGATTAGCTAGGCTTCTCATAAGAAACCGATAGTTTCTCTTTCCTCCACTGAGGCTGAATATGTTGCTCTCATTAAGGGCACCACGGAGATGATATGGTTACAACAATTATTTTGAGAGTTCGGGTATATTAAAACTAATTTCACTTTGTTTTGTGACTATAGCAGTACTATTCATTTGGCTAAGAATTTAGCTTTCCATAGTCACACCAAGCACATAGAGATTTGATATCATTTCATCTTCCATTCTCTTGAGGAAGGTAAATTACAGTTAGCAAAAATTGATACTAAGGTCAATTCGACATATATGTTAACCAAGGTTGTATTGTAGGAGAAGTTCAAACTTTGTATAACTTCTCTCAGCATTCTAACGACATACCCATAAGTTCCAAGTGGGTGGATATCTCTGAGCATCTCATCTCATAGCATTGATTGCACTTCAAGTGGGAGATTGTAATGGTTCTTCTTGTAACAGTTCTACAGGACTGTGAAGCCCAATAATTCCTCTATTGTAACCGATAGATTCCATTCAGCCTTCAAATGCTAGGATGCCAAAGATAGTCCTTTTTTCTATGCAATGTAACATGAGATATAGTTGAGAGCTGTCGTGTGTTGTTTACGTACTATTTTCAATAAAAGAGATATGCCCCTTCTTGAAGAGTGTATGTAGTCTAGCAATGGATGAACCACTATAATTTTTTTGTGGATGTACTTGGGTAATGGATTATGATCTTTATTTCTAATCAAGCTTCTCCCAATCTTCATCTAATAAATATCCTTCACCCTTGGTTTTTCCAAGCAATGCGAGTGATAGATCATGCTTGATCAGTAGTGACTCTATCTGCACTTTTCATAACCCAAAATTTTGACCTGCAAATTTTTTGATCTTCCATTTATTTGCCTCATCCATGGCTCTAAGAAATCTTCACTGATTCCTAGAAAATTGAATTGAGCTCTCCCAACTCTGATACCAATTGTTGAGTTTAAAAATTTGTAGAGAAAGATTAAAGAATAGAAGAAAAACATACATAGATAAGACACAGTTCAATAACATCAATCACATGGTTGGTTGAGGGCCTGCATTTGGCATATTTGTTGAGGAATTTGGACATTATAATGGTTAGACTGATCAATTGCTAGATCGGTGGGTCATATTAGACAAAAAAGATGATCAATAAAATGAGCCTGGCATGATGTTGGCAATCCTGATTTTTTTTGTTTCTTACATCAAGATTCTTTGTATAATAAAATTCAATATTGAAGGTTTTTCAATCAATTTCATTTATTTAATTATTAAGGGAAGGTCATCTCAAAATAATAATAACGTAAAAAAAAATGGTATGAAGGAGCTAGTTTTTTACAATTTAAATAAATTTGAATGTACTTTTTAATTCAATATATCTAATCACATTCAGTAATTCATTATGAAAGAAGAAAAAGTCACATAAAGTTAAAAAATTATATAATTTATATATTTTGATCTTTATAATATTAATATAATCCTCTAACCTTCTATGATTATAGCCTAAATTTTTTTATATATTTTAATATTAAAAAAACTTGTATTTAGATATGACACAAGTCTTATAAGTCTTATTTTTGAATTTGGTATGCCACCTTCTAATACTTTTACTACTACCTAATACAAGCTCTATAAATAACTTTCTTCAAATGAGCTCCCTTAAAATATTTTAAGGGACTTAGATGACTCAAATGAGAAATCTCAATAGGATTGTTTATTTTGAAAAAAATTCATTAAGATTTATAGTATATAATTATATGTTAATGTTATTTCATTTTTTATTTGTATATTTTTTTATTATAGTTTTTTAATAAATTTGTAAGTGTCAAGATCATTGTTTGATTTATTTGGATTTGGATTTTATTATTGTGTTAATAGGTTTTTTTATAATTTATGTGTTTTTTATTATTAAATTAGTCTAGTAAGGGGGCTGACCTTTATAACACTATAGTCTAAGGGTTGTCCAAAACAAATATTTACAACAAGGTTAAGAAAGACCATTAACAACTCACCCACCATTCGGGGAGGAGAGTAAGAGTCTGTAGATTGATTTGTTCTTTTCCTACGGATAATTGTTCAAGTGATACTTTCAATAGGGTGCCTAGGTTGTTCATTGATACTTTTAGTAGGGTCCCCACCACAAGGAGAAGGTGGTGTAGCCCTCTTCGAGAGAGATTCATCAACAACAGGAATAGAGTCTTGAAAATGTTGTATCTCAACAACCAAGGGTTGGCACAAACCAAGAGCAAAAATAGTCTAAGAAGGGTCCACGTGGCTAGAGGGGACTGCATCTACAACAAGGATGGGGTTGGATCTACAAGAAAAAAGGAGGATGCCTAGTAGAACCATCACCCTGCGGGGAGTGATCATTAGCCTATGAAGATTCATTAGAGGAAGAGCTAGATGCACACACAATCAAATGATCATCATTTCATCCCTCCACCAAGTGGGAACACCTCTTTGAAACACAAGAGAATAATTTGTAGCCAAATGAATAGTAGAGAAGGACAATCGACATCGAAAGAGGAAACCCTCATAGTCTAGCAATTGATCCAATGACCTATCTCTGACCATGAGAACCACCTTTCCAAGGAGGGGCGTGGCTATGTTAATGTAAAATAGAATGCAAGGTAAGGTAAAGAGGGTCACTACAGTTGTAGCCTCATCCATCATTAAAAAATGACCAACATAATCTCCAATTTCCTCAAAAAAATAGTTTTCCCAAAAATATAAGGGGAGATTGGAGAGACAAACCCACACTAGTCACACTAAGCAGTTTATCGGAAGGTTAAAGGAGGTTGTCTAGGGTTTGGCTAAGAGAGACTAAGTCCCCCACACCCACAAATTCCTCAGCACCAAATCTCATTCATTAGAAGAAGTAAAAGAAGCAATTAAAAGCCCCTTAGCATAGGCAAAAAACTTGATGTTGCCTAATACTAAAGGTCTCCATGAATCAGAAACCTAGTGATGCAGATCATGAAGAGGGGGACAAAATCTAGTGAATCTATAAACTAATCCACAATATTGGTAAAAATACACATTATCTACCACCTATGAGCCACACACCACCATAGGAGATGTGTTGGCATAGGCCATGGGTCAAGATGTCTCCTTTGAAGGGATAATAGCAGTAGAATTTGTAGCATGAGAAAAATTGCACCCATTAACAAGTGGCTTTAGAGGAACAACCCTAGTACTAGGTATCTGTGAAATGTTCCCATAATGTAAACTTCTACTAGAGACCCTACAACCATTAGGAGTGAGAACACCCAATCATTAGTCATCCTCTCAACCCGAAAATAGGAGCAAAAGGAAGAAAAAATATACCACACTCAACACACCACTGGAAGATACGGGGGCAGAAGGGGTCACTGAAACAACACCACCCAATAAGGAAACTCCCACACCCAATAGATCCTAAGTAGAATTAGACCCAAAAGTACCTGAGCCATATCTGATTGTTGGAGAGGGAGAAAACACAAAGATGGGAGAATGCATGTTGAATGCATGTTCACAAAAAATGTGCTAAAAAATTCACCAATAAATTTATAATTTGTATATGTTTTCTTATACATTATAGATTATTTTTTCATATTATAGTATCAATGTATACTTTTCATTTTTTTTCAATATAGATATGTATTATGTTTAAGGTAAATTAATTTTATATAATGAATGATCTTATAGTATGAGTAGTAATTAAAATTGATTATTAGAAAAGGAACTAATAGAATTAAAGATTTTTTTATAATAGATATTTTTCAGAAGTTAACTTACATAATCTTGATTAAAAAATTCTCCTGATATTATATAAAATAAAAATAATATTATATGACACATAGACCTTCATCTTTGAAAAAAAGAAGGGGATTATAGATGAATGAATTAAAAAGTAAATAAAAATGTTTTTGATTATAGTAAAAATAGGTTTTGAAGGGACTTGAAACACTTTAACAAAAGGTCAAAACCAAATTTAACAATAAACAAAATTTAAACAAAGAAAACTAAGCACTATATTTTGGCATTAAGAATAGGTTTCTCACCTTTTTAGTTTTAAAAAAATAGAACAAACTATAGCCAAAACAAATGCCAAAAACATAAACATTTAAATTGGTAGAAAAGTGTTAGCAAAATAAATCCCAACAACACAACAAAAACCAAAGAATAGTAGAATAGACTAAGTGAGATTCTTCAGGGTATCAATAAATTTTGTCTCAAGTTGATTCATGTTCAACATCACTTTCTTCAGCTCCTATAAGTATTGAGGTTTTTTTCCAACTTTCTCTTCAAGTTAGCTCTGGTTCTCTTGTTTGGCCCAAATGAATCTTCTTAACCTTTATCTTTATACATTTCCAAGTCCATGACAAATTTATCTTGATGTACCTTCTCCATATTTCTCACTATAGTATTCATTTTTTCTGTAGTATTCTTTTTGACCCTATAGCTGCAATTCATGATAGTCTGGAGTGTGTCCTTGATTTTTTTTCCTCTAACTCAAAAACCTTACCTTCATAGTCCTTATTAATTTTCTCAATGGCCTCCACTATCATATTAAGGAAATCAACCATGAATGTTTTCTCATCCTCAGTCCACATTTCCTTAACAAAAGAGCCTTTCTTATTAGTATTACCAATTTCTTCCATCACCTCAATTTTTCTAATCATTTCCCTTTGTTTGATCTATATTTCTTTAATTTCATGGAAACCCCATTTGAAGATACTAAATAAATCATGACCCCTTCTCTAGCCATACCCAAAACATAAGTTAAATATTCATGGGCGGGCATCAAATGATGAGAGTCAAAATTCAACTCCATATGGGAACTATGTCTATCTTCACCTTCAGTACCAGGATGGGATGAGAGAGAACCTCTTGGAGCAAGGGAAGATTCAGAAATGTCCTTCCTAAACCCACATGGAGGGTCTTCCGTAGCCATGGCTTTCCCTTTATCTTTTCCAGCAATATCCTCCCTCCCTTTGGCTCCACATTTATCATCAACAGGGGAAGGGGAAATAGGATTACCTCTTCCCTATAGTTTACCAAAGCCAATAGTGGGTGAAATAGAATTTTCCTTTCCCTTCCCCTTTCCTTTACCCCCTGCTTTAAAGAGATCTAGTGCTAGCTTTGTTTTTAGACATTTTGGGAGTATAATCCTCCTCCTACATCTGTATATTACATTCTTCTTCATTAGAGGAACTAGTAATCATACCATATTCCTTCAAAATAGAGATAATGTTGGAAGGGGTGAGAAAAAATTTAAAATGACTATAAATAAAAACAAGAAGGCCTTCATATAGAACTAGATTCTTAGCAAGATTTTTCTTGTGGTCATTAATGGTGGCATTAAGGGAAGACAAAAGAAAAATGGGAAAGAAACCCCCACCTTGTGCCTTAAATGATTAAGAAGAATGAAGTGGTGGTCAAATTCCCTAGTGAACTGACCATCGAAAGTGATATATTCAATTATAACCTTTAAAAGATCCTTCCAAACTAGCTTTATCTTTGAAGTTTCATAGGTACTCTTTGAAACCCTAACCAGGTCCTCTCTTTCCTTCTCTATTTTAGGGAATTTATTCATGAAAAATTGTAAATATTTAACCTCTATATAACTTCAATCTCTCCTTAGAAAATCTCATGACCTTAAAGATGATATTCTCATCGATAATCCAATTCCTACCAAAAGGGGACATTTTTCCTTCCTTCCAACCATCAGAAAATAAATTTGTAACTTTTTAATCTCATCCATGAAGCTTCTCTATGTAGGGGGTTAAGCCCTCCCCTCACTAACTGGTGTCAAATAGTGGGGTTCTTCCTCAACTATCACAATCAATTGGATCCATGGGACACCTTTCACCCCCCATATTGATACTTGTAGAGCTTGAGGGAAGAGAAGAAGAAATCAAAATAGAAAGCTAAGAAAACCACCAAAATATAAAAAAAAAACATGTGCTGAATAAAACCATAATTGATCCCAAAATATTCCCATATGTATGAATTTAATGGAAATAATGAAATAATACCACAAGGGTATTATGACACATTGCATAACAATTGTCATCAAAATCATTCAAAGGAAAGGTTGTTAATTCCTATTTTGTGAGTTCTATCATACTTAAACAAGATGGCGACATAATCTTTCATCTTGTCACCCTTATGCCACATAACGGGTAAGTGCACCAAGATGGTGTGGAAAAAAGTAGCCACCTAAAAAAACCATTTTTTTTCATAACCTACTCAGATTATTTGAAATTCAAAATTTGTAGGATTGGCAAAAATGACCCTTTCCCAAGCCTCATTTAAATATTAAAATATTTGGGTTCTCCATAACCCATGTAGGTTATGAAGAACCAAAATTTCCTCATAACACATATAGGTTATGAAGAACCAAAAGTTCCTCAAAACATGTATGGGGTATGAGGAACATATTTCATTTCCTCTACTTTTCCATAACTCGTACGAGTTCTTTAAAAATAGGAACCTAGGAAGGGAGGGAGGGGAGAGAGATAGGGAGGGACAAATGGGGATAGGAAGAGAGGGGGAGGTGGGGAGGGAAGGATGGAGGAATGGAGAGAAGGGGATATGGAGAGAGGAGGAGAGAGAAGGGGATAGGAGAGAGGGAGAGAGAGAGAGAGGAACAGATTTATACAAATATATATATATATATATATATATATATATATATATATATATGTGTGTGTGTGTGTGTGTGTGTGTGTGTGTGTGTGTAAAACTATAGATTATTAGAATCTGTAATTGAAATAATTGTTGTATTGTCATTGATGTCAAAACCTTAACTAGTAAGACTGTTGCTACTTAGAAAAGTACTATATCTATTGAAGTGTTGTGAATGAGTGAAGCAAGGTTGGTGACAATAGCACCTAGGGAAAGGTTGAGTAATCTTGATACTACAAAGTGTACTTGACTATGTTGCACAATGATGAGATAGTGTATTGTTTATCTTAGTGAGATTGAAGACTAAACTGGTAGGCTTAATCGAGCAAAAATGGATAAATTCATGTTTAAGCCGAGTTATGTTAATGTCAACCGAGTTAGTGGATGCCGAGAAAAATCCTATGTCAACCGAGTATCAATAAATTGCCGAGGAAGACAGTGCATGTTGAGGAAACAGTTTTAGTAACGACCGAGTGTTCTACATGAAGACCGAGTGGATGATCAAAGTATTGACTGAGCATCAACAATTTTATATTTGAAGAGAATTCTTTTTGGGGATGACATTGTTTGAATTCTTGGATTATGTAAAATGTGTTGACTTTATTTATTGATTGTATGGAAGCATTTAATGCATTGTAAAACATTTTATTGTAAATCTTTATGAGATTTGAGATGTTTCTAGAAAAGAAGGCAAAGAACAAAATGTGGGTAGATTCAATGAATCTGACCTAACCCTAAGATCTATGAATGAGATTAAGCAGAAAAAGATGAGTTAACCTAATTGAGGAAAGTATTAAGGGAACCTGAACATTAGATTAGATGTATGAGAGTGGAGAAAAAGGTTGATGTATTGGGCTGAAACTGAAATATTGGAAGATAAGTTTTATTGACTGTATAAGCAAGAAGGTTGAAGGTGAAGTGTGGTGATCGCTTGAAGAAAAGTTCCAAGTAGATCAAAGATGGAGATGGAAAGTTTCAAAGTTAGTAAACCTGTATTTGTGTACAGAATTGGATCTGATAGTTGCAATGTAAGTTGTATGTTTTTCAGATCAACACTGCTGCTACTTTCTAACCATTGTAACAGTCAAAATCCTTTTAACAGAGGTTGATCTAACAGTCATAAGTTAAATCCTTTGAACAAGGTTGCATTCTAATGGAATGTATGTAAGTTCTTTGACCAAACTCACTTTTAACAGGGTGATTAAATCCTTTAACCGGGTCACACTTGATAGTGTGCATTGTAACCTCTGACAGGGTTGGCTTTTGATCGAGCTCACTTCAGAAGAGTGAAAATAATATTAGCATGTTACAAAGTGGTTTTTCCCATATTGGGTTTCCACTATAAATCCTGGTGTCATACTTGTGTGTGAATTTTTTGGTGTGAACATTTCTATGGGTTTACAAGTTAGATACAGCTGGGTAGTGGACTACATTGTTATATGTTTCTATTGATGAATTAGTGATGACCAAGTTTGTTTTGGTTGCTTGATTTGATTTAAAGTAAAGTTTTTAAGTTTGTCTTATACATCAAGACCTGAGAACAACTAATTCACCCCCCCTCTCTGTTGTTCTAAATCATATTAACAATTGGTAGAAGAGTTGTGTTGCTTATTGGTGTATACAGAAATCAAGTTTAAAGGGACTTGAAGCAAATGATTAAGATGTACAAGAAGGAGGTACGAAAGCTGAATAAGGAGAACTTCTCTACATGGAAAAGCTTGATGAAGCTACACCTAGCCGGTATTGGTGATTCTGCAAAGTACTATATTGAGAATGACTATGTCTCACCTGCAACACCTATGACTGTCGAAGAAATGAGAGCTAAGCAAGAACATAATTAGGCAATGCTGGAAATTGCATCTGCCCTAAGCTATCTAGAATTTGAAGACATTAAGGACTGTACAACTGCTAAGGAGATGTGGGACACTCTTGCAAAGAACTATGGTGGTGACTTATTTGTACTAAAAGCAAAAGCTGAGAGTCTCAGAGGTAAGTTTGATGAAATGAGAATGCAAGAAGGTGAAAACATTGCACAATATTGTGGTAGAATAAAAGAAGTTGTAAATGCTATTAGGGGAGCCAATGGAACTATTGATGAGGAAACCATTATTGGAAAAGTACTAAGAACTATGCATCCTATATATGCTATCAAGATCTCAGCTATTCATGAATCTAGATGTAACTCTGCAAATGGAATCACTTTGGAAGGTCTGATTGGTAAGTTGACGGCTTTTGAGCTCTCTAATTATGATAACTTCACTGTTGGAAGTATTGGAAATGTTGAATCTACTTTTAAGTCACAATTAGTTTTGAACAAACCTAAGAAGGAAAAAGAAAGATGCACAAGTGAAAGTGAAAATGAAAGTGAAAGTGAAAGTGACAGTGACACTTTTGATGAAGAACTTGAAGATCTAGAAGCTCTTATGGCTAGAAGACTGAGAAAAGGAAAAGGAAAGTATAAAGGTAAACTCCCTATCATATGTTTTGCATGTAATAAGGTCGGTCATATAGCTGCTAGATGTCCCGATAGGAAGGATAAAGATGATGAAAGGAAAAGCAGACACAAAGATAGAATAGATGACATAAGATGACACAAAGACTACAAGGGAAAAGGTAAGAAATCTTGTTATATTGCTAAAGAAGGAACTAAAAATGATGGTGATGATGTTGAAATTGAAGTTGTCTATGTTGTAATGAAAGATGAATCTAATGAGGATGAGAAAACTGCATTGATTTCCTATGTAAAGAAGAATGATAAATGGATTATTGGCAGTGGTTGTTCACATCACATGACTAGTGATGAGGATAAGTTTGAAACTTTATATCATTACAGAGGTAAAATTGTAACATTTGGTAATGATGCACCATGTCCTGTTAGAGGAAAAGGTTTGATTAAACTGATTGATAAGATATCTTGTGAAAATGCTTATTGGGTTGATGGTCTTAATTATAACTTGCTAAGTGTTGCCCAGTTGAACAAAACTAGTTACCAAGTAGAATTTCATCACAAGAAAGCTAAAATATTTGATGCCACTAGTGAACTGATTGGAAATGGAGAGTAGACTAGAGGTAATTTGTTCTATCTTGATCTATCTGAAGAAACATGTTTAATTGCATAACTTGATGATATTTGGTTATGGCATAAGAGGCCATGTCATGTGAATTTTGACAATTTGGTAGAAATAAGTAAGAAGAAGAAAGTAAGAGGTCTATCTAGACTGAAGAAACCTGAGAATATAATGTGTAGGAATGTCAGTTAGGAAAAATGACAAAGTCAAGTTTCAAGAGCAAATCCATTACTTCTAAAAACATTTTAGATTTGGTTCATACCGACCTTTGTGGACCTATGGGTATACAAAGTTACTATGGTGCTAGATACTTTATCTTGTTTGTTGATGATCATACCAGGATGATGCATGTAATGTTTTTAAGAGAGAAATCTGATGCTTTTCAATTCTTTAAGTGGTACTTGGCTAATGTTGAGAAGGAGATAGGTAGGAACCTGAAATGTCTTAGATCTGACCGAGGTGGAGAATTTACATCAAATGAATTTAATCTATTTTGTAATGAAAGAGGTATTAGAAGACAAATGTCTCCACCTTGAACTCCTCCACATAATGGTATAGCAGAAAGAAGAAACATATCTATCTTGGACTGTGCAAGGACATTGATGATTGAAAAGAATGTGCCTCAGAAATACTGGAAAGAAGCTATAAGCACTGTTGTTTACACTCTTAACTGGGTACAAATTAGAAAAGGTACACATTTGACACCTTATGAATTATGGTATGGACATGCACCGAATGTTAAATACTTTAGAATCTTTGGAAACAAATGCTATATACTAAAAGATACTAGGAATGGAAAGTTTGATGCTAAAAGTGAAGAAGGCATATTCCTAGGGTATTCCACAAAAAGTAAGGCTTATAAGTGTTTGAACTCTAACACTGACAAAATTGTGGAAAGTGTGAATGTAAGAATTGATGAGTATGTAGAAAGAAACGAAGCTGACAGTAAAAGAGAACCAGAAGATTACAGATCTTTTGTGTACATTGAATAGGAAGAAGAGGCAAGTAACAAACTTGCACTTGATGCTGAGTCTTGGGTAAGCAATGCCGAGCAACAGACAGGTAATGTTGAGCGTTAGGAAAATAGTGCCAAGAAAGAACAAGAACATTTCGAGCTACAAAATGGTACTACTGAC
The DNA here is from genome assembly GCA_027943335.1 of Chamaecyparis obtusa. Lineage (NCBI taxonomy): Eukaryota > Viridiplantae > Streptophyta > Pinopsida > Cupressales > Cupressaceae > Chamaecyparis > Chamaecyparis obtusa. The sequence continues at coordinate 1,419,202 of BSBK01002944.1, read as the reverse complement.
TATCAAGAAGAGGTTGCCGAGCATTCAGAAGCTAAATCTAACAATCTTGTTGGGGAACCTGATGAAATAGAAGAGAAAAATGTTGAACCTGTTTTGGCAAAATATGTAAGAAGACATCACAAGCCTGAATAGATAATTGGAGATAAAGATGCTAGAATTCAGAATAGAAGTAAGATCAAGGATCCAACATGCCTACTATGTGAATTTGAACCTAAAAAAATAAGAGAAGCATTGGAGAGTGAATATTGGATACAAGCAATGAATGAAGAGATTGACCAGATCGAGAAAAATGATACTTAGACACTAGTGCCAAGACCTGGAAATAAGAATGTTATAGGAACAAAATGGGTACTTCAAAATAAAATGAATGAAAATGGTGAAATCACTAGGAACAAAGCTAGACTAGTATGCAAAGGCTACGCACAAGAAGAAGGAATAGATTATGGGGAGACATTTTCCCTTGTAGCTCGATTGGAAGGAGTAAGAACTCTACTTGCATATGCTGCCTATAAAAATTTCAAGGTTTATCAAATGGATGTCAAGTTTGCATTTCTAAATGGTATATTGGAAGAAGAAGTTTACATAGAACAGCCAGAAGGTTTTATTGATCCAAACAAAAAACACATGGTATGCAAACTGAACAAAGCATTATATGGATTGAAACAAGCTCCTAGAGAATGGTATGAGAGGTTGCATAACTATCTGATGCAGATTGGATTTTCAAGGACAAATGACAGAAGCAATCTATATATGAAAGATGAAGAAGGAAAAGGTATTTTGTTAAGAAAATTTTTTGTTGATGACATTATTTTTGGTGGACAAGATGATTTGTGTAAGAGATTTTTAAATGAAATGCAAATTGAATTTGAAATGAGTATGTTTGGAGAAATCAAATTCTTTGTTGGTTTACAAATATATCAGATGAAGAAAGGAATTTTCATTACACAGTCTAAGTATGTGAATGTAATACTGAAAATTTTTGGGATGAAGATGCTAGACCAGTAGGAACTCCTATGGTTACTGGACAGAAGTTATCTAAAAATGATGATGCTACTGAAGTGAATTAGACTTTGTATAGATCCATGATTTGAAAGTTGCAGTATGCTGTACATAGCAGATTAGATATTGCATTAGCTATTGGGATTGTGGCAAGATTTTCTGCCAATCCTAAGGAAACACACATGATGGCTGTGAAGAGAATTATGAGATATTTGAAAGGAATTGCTGACTATGGGCTATATTACAAGAAGAATGATAGATTTGAACTGAAAGTTTATACTCATGCTGATTGGGCAGGAAATGTAGATGATAGGAAGAGTACAAGTGGCAGAGCTTTCTTTCTTGGACAAAGATTAGTTTCCTGGACAAGCAAGAAACAAAATTGCATTTCCCAATCTACTACCGAGGCCGAGTATGTTGCTGCTACAGTAAACTGTTCAAATCTGGTCTGGATAAAACAATTGTTGGTAGGAATGAAGGAAGAAATCACCGAATCTATTGTTATTTTCTGTGACAACACAAGTGCTATTAATATTTCTAAGAATCCAGTGATGCATACAAAGACCAAACACATAGCAATCAAATATCACTACTTGAGAGAATTGGTACAAGACAGTCTGAATGGAGTATGTGAATACAAAAGAACAAATAGCAGATATATTCACTAAAGCTTTACCTAGAGAAGCTCATGAGTACCTAAGAAACAAATTAGGGGTCCTTCCCCTAACTGAGGCTACCTAGTCAAGCTAGGAGCACTGCATCAAATATGCTACAATAGAATATCTGACACATTGATGCATAAGAATGTCACACTTTAGGACTACCCTAGAGTTGTGAAGAGAGAGCACAAACACTGAATCAGTCATAAGCAAGATGACAGAGGGAGAAACACTGAACTACAAAGACACTATCTACATCTATTGGATGTATATTATGTTGCTGCTTTGGCATTTTTGTCAAAGAGGAGAAGATACTGATAATGATAACAATAACACATGATACTAAGATCAGAGAAGAAACTAAGGGAGAAGATACTAAAAGATAAGAGGAAGATGAACTGAAATGAGAGATCAGGATAGAGGGAGATCTGATTACTGTTGATGGTCACAGAAGTATGATTTATAGATACTGAATCAGAATGAAGCTAAGGATATTATAAATTTCTCTGATGGACAGATAAGTTTTGGATTGGTTGGTAATCCATGTGTTATTCAGGTGATATCATATGGTGTTGCCATCAATGCCAAAGAGGGAGATTGTTGGAAACTGTAATTGAAACAATTGTTGTATTGTCATTGATGTCAAAACCTTAATTGGTAAGACTATTGCTCCTTAGAAAAGTACTATATCTATTGAAGTGTTGTGAATGAGTGAAGCAAGGTTGGTAACAATAGCACCTAGGGAAAGGTTGAGTTATCTTGATACTGCAAAGTGTACTTGACTATGTTGCACAATGATGAGATAGTGTATTATTTATCTTAGTGAGATTAAAGACTAAAATGGTCGGCTTAATTGAGCAAAAATGGATAAAATCATGTTTAAGCCGAGTTATGTTAGTGTTGACCGAGTTAGTCGATGCCAAGCAAAATCCTATGTCGACCGAGTATTAGTAAATTTTCGAGGAAGACAGTGCATGCCGAGGAAATAGTTTTAGTAATGACTGAGCGTTCTACATGAAGACCGAGTGGATGATCACAGTATTGACCGAGCATCAACAATTTTATATTTGAAGAGAATTCTTTTTGGGGATGACATTGTTTGAATTCTTGGATTATGTAAAATGTGTTGACTTTATTTATTGATTGTATGGAAGCATTTAATGCATTGTAAAATGTTTTATTGTAAATCTTTATGAGATTTGAGATGTTTCTAGAAAAGAAGGAGAAGAATAAAATGTGGGTAGATTCGATGAAATTGACCTAACCCTAAGATCTATGAATAAGATTAAGTGGAAAAAGATGAGTTAACCTAATTGAGGAAAGTATTAAGGGAACCTGAACATTAGATTAGATGTATGAGAGTGGAGAAAAAGGTTGATGTATTGGGGTGAAACTAAAATATTGGAAGATAAGTTTTATTGGTTGTATAAGCAAGAAGGCTGAAGGTGAAGTGTGGTGATCACTTGAAGAAAAGTTCCGAGCAGATCAGAGATGGAGATGGAAAAGTTTCAAAGTCAGTAACAGTATTTGTGTACGGAATTGGATCTAATATTTGCAAAGTAAGTTGTATGTTTTTTAGATCAACATTGCTGCTACTTTCTAACCATTGTAACAATCAAAATCCTTTTAACAGAGGTTGATCTAACAGTCATAAGTTAAATCCTTTGAACAAGGTTGCATTCTAATAGAATGTATGTAAGTCCTTTGACCAAGCTCACTTTTAACAGGGTGATTAAATCCTTTAACTGGGCCACACTTGATACTGTGCATTGTAACCTTTGACAGGGTTGGCTTTTAACCGAGCTCACTTCAGAAGAGTGAAAATAATAGTAGCATGTTGCAAATTGGTTTTTCCCATATTGGGTTTCCACTATAAATCTTGGTGTCATACTTGTCTGTGAATTTTTTGGTGTGAACATTTCTATGGTTTACAAGTTAGATACAACTGGGTAGTGGACTGCATTGTTATATGTTTCTATTGATGAATCAGTGATGACCGAGTTTGTTTTGGTTGCTTGATCTGATTTAAAGTAAAGTTTTTAAGTTTGTCTTATACATCAGGACCTGAGAACAACTGATTCACCCCCCCTCTCTATTGTTCTAAATCATATTAACATAGATATGCATATACACAAACATAGACATATATTATATATAAATTTAGTATATTCTTAATTTAGGACCATGTGTTTTGATGTATTCATAATCCGTACATGTTTTGTAAAACATAAATTGCATGTGCTTACATCTCCAAAGCATGTATGGGTTTTGAAAATTATGAAATGTACTTTTTTATTTTCAAAACCTAGTCGGGTTATGATGGACACAAAAACCCGTATACATTTTAGGCTTGGAAAAAGGGTTAGTAAATGACCCGAAGGCTTGAAAGCCCATTTTCCCTCCATTTTAGTCCCTTTACATGTTTTCTCATCTTCCAACATGAATTCTTGGCTTCATCTTCATCAGGTTTACAAATGATGAAGTGGGTATCTTTGAAATTATCACCACAATCTTACACATCTTCTTATCTTTCTAACCATATAAATTTTTCATTTTTTGGATAATATTAACATAGTGAAATTTTATTTTCTTTACCAAGGTCTTGACGGGCGTCATAGACATATGTCTACCATTTTTTTAATAACTTTTTTTGTACTCGACCAATTGCAAAAGAAATAAATATTACTATTCTACACTTGAATATATACACTTTTAAAAAAAGAAGATTGCATTTTAGATTATTTTGATGCAAGTTATGCCCAACACACGAACAAGTACCACATTTTTTAGGATGTAGTCACTTCAAAAAATCATTAAAAAAAAAGTACTCAACAAAAAAATTATGCAAAAATACAAAAATTCTAGATCTCACTCTTACCTACCATCCTACCAAACAGTTTTTCAAAATATTAAATCGTACTATATCTTTTGTTGAGTGCATGAAAATAGCTATGTTATGTTTTTCTGAAAAAATCAAGAATAATTTTTCATGCGCGGAGGGTTTGACCCTCTTAATATCATCCATTTTTTAAACAACTTTAGTAGTTTATAAATTAGATTTAGAGTACTACAATTACTCGATTTCAGAAAAAAAAAAAGTGGCTACTTATACCCCCCTTTTTGCACACCATCTTGGTACATTTACCCTAATGCTTTCCTTGGCCATGGCCCCTTTGTTGGAAAATAAATAAGCCTCCATATTGGTTTCCCAATATACATGAGAAATAATGCACTTTTAAAAAGAACCAATAATTTCATTTGATGAATTGATCCAATGATGAATAGTCCAAGATGGCGTATAGTCTCTTTCGAGACACTCAATAATATTTTCCAAATCTTCTTCATGCCAAACACATTTACAATTAAGTTGGAAATAAAATTATAACCCTTGATAGGCTCCTATGGCTTCAATAATGTGGTTGGTCTAGCAAACCAAGAGGAGTTTCATCGCTAAAATAATCATGTCATTCTCATCCCTAATCACTCCCCCACATCCAGTTGGCCCATGATTTCCTTTGGCTACCCTATCAAAATTAATTATCACTCAAACTATATGAGGAATATTCTAAAAACATCCATCTCTAGGTTTCTTTATTGGTTTTAAATAAGTAGTAATATCAATCTTAAATTGCCAAGCCTCAGCCACATTGTAGTCATAATCATAACATATCAACTTCCCCCTGGTGATAGGATCGATATTGAAACTATTAAGGTTCTCCCCGATAGCTCTAAATTTTTTACCAAAAGTAATATCAATAGGAAGTTCCTTCTCTCTGAAGATTTTTTTATTAAATTCCTTCTAGATCCCCCACCCCACATACAATAACATGTAAGACCAAAGTAATTTTACAACTTGGTTGGTAGATGGTGATCTCCACTAAGAACAAAAATTGAAGATGGGTTAGAGAAAAACCTTGCTAAGATTCCAAATTTAATAAACCCAAATCCAAGTATCTAAAGAAAAGGAATAGTGAAGGAGGACATGAGACATAGTGTCAACATCAACTAGACAAAGATAATGAATGGAGAATCCCCTCTTACACAAATTATCAGTAGTAAGAATTTTTGTTTTTGAAGAATCCAAGAAAAAATGTTGACTTTGGGGATAATATGTTTTAACCCAATCTTTATCCCACAAAAGGGAGTGGAAGATATATTGAGAGAAGGCAATAACCCAAGAAGCTAAGAAGATTCTAGAAGAAGACCCTTTCCACACCAATTCCTCCTCCACTCTATGTTGATCCAAATAAATAGAATTAAGAGATGGCTGAAGGGGTTGGAGAACCAAACTAATATGGGTAAGACTATCCTATTGTCCATTCTCCCAGTAGTCACCAACATACAATCCAAACATGGCTTTACATTCTTTCATTAATTTCTTGGAAGTGAGATTATTGCATAATAGCTCATGGGTAAGTCAACTATCCCCCCAATTTGTTTTTTTTGTACCAGCACCCAATTTATAGAAAGTCCCCTTGGAAGCAACATCCCTAGCTTTAATTAGTTTTTCTATAGAGAATAACCATGTGGGAGACTTTGAGACTCAAGGAACTCCTTAAATAAAATAATACTACGCAAGTATTTATTATACCAAATGGAGTTCCATTTGCATTTATTATGAAACATTCCCCAAACCTATTTAGCCAAGAGTTCCTTATTAAAGGTTCTAATATTCCTTATGCCAAGACCAAAAAATTTATTGGGTCTACAAATAGCTTCCCAAGAAATTAATGAAATCATATTTCTCCCCTTGACTCGTAATTAAAGAAAGGATGTGTTTTTTCTCAGGTTTTCTAAATCTCTTCCGAATCTCTTTCAGTGTGTATTTTCTCAAGTTTTCTAAATCTCCCATATGTTTACTCTTGACAATTCCTTCTCTGAATGTCTCCCTCTTTGATAAAAATGCTGAAGAAATTCATCTTCACCCTGTATATATCTTCATGTCAGTTCTTTGAATTTTATTTCTCCCTCTACCATCTTGCTTATGACTGATCAACATATTTTTCTTTACTTTTCACAACTCTAGGTAACTCCTAAAGTGCAACCTCCTTTGCATCAATTTGTCAAATATTTTGATTAGTACATTTGATGCACTACTCCTATATGTTACTATGTAGCCTCAATTAGGGGAATCACCCCTAATTTACCTCTAAGATATTCATGAGCATCTTTAGGTAATGCTTTTGTGAATATATTTGCTAATTGTTCCTTTGTATTCACATATTCCAGTCTCACTTCTTTGTCTTGAAATAGCTCTCTCAAATAATGATACTTGATAGGAATATGCTTAGTCTTAGTGTGCATTATAAGATTATTTGATATATTGATAGCACTTGTGTTATCACAAAAAATAACAACTGGCTCAGTGATTTCATCCTTCATACCTTTTAACAATTTCTTGATCCACACTAAATTCAAACAATTCACTATTGCTACTACATATTCAGCTTCTGCTATAGATTAGGAAATGTAGTTCTATTTCTTGCCTATCCAAGAGACTAATCTCTTTCTTAGAAAGAATGTGCCACCACTTGTACTCTTTCTATCATCCACATTTCCTGCCCAATTAGCATCAATGTAAACTTTTAGTTCAAACTTATCATTCTTCTTGTAATACAATCCATAGTCCTCTGTTCCTTTTAGATATCTCAATATCCTTTTCACTGCCATCATGTGACCCTCCTTAGGTTTTGCAAAAAATCTTGCAACAACCCCAACTACTAAGGAAATATATAGTCTGCTATGGACAACATATTGTAGTTTTCCAATCATATATCTATACAAGGTTTGATTCACTTCAGCTGCATCATCATTTTTTGATATTTTTTGGTTCAGTAGCCATAGGTGTACTTACTGGTCTAGAATCCTTCATACCAAAAGTTTTCAGTATCTCCTTGACATACTTAGATTGTGTAATATAGATACCTTTCTTCATCTGATACACTTGCAAACCAACAAAGAATTTGATCTCACCAAACATAGACATTTCAAATTCAGTTTGCATCTCATTTGCAAATGTTTGACATAGGGAATCTTGTCCTCCAAATATGATATCATCAACAAAAGTTTCAGCTAACAATATCCCTTTACCTTTTTAAGTCTTCAAATATAGTTTGTTATTGTCATTTGTCCTTACAAATCCAATCTTTATCAAATAATTATGTAGTCTCTCATACCATGCTTTGGGGGCTTGATTCAATCCATATGTGCCTTATGTAGTTTGAAAACCATGTTCTTCTTGCTTGGGTCAAAAAATCCTTCTGGATGTTCAATGTATACTTCTTCCTCTAGTATTCTATTTAGAAATGCAGATTTGACATCCATTTGATACATTTTGAATCCTTTAAAGGCTGCATATGCAAGTAGAGTTCTCACTCCTTCTAATTTGGCAATGGTGGCAAATGTCTCCCCACAATTAATGCCTTATTCCTGTGCATATCCCTTGCATACCAATCTAGCTTTATTCCTAGTGAATTCTCCTTGTTCATTTAGTTTATTTTTGAATACCCACTTTGTTCCAATAATATTCTTGTCTTTTGGTCTGACACTAGTGTCTAGGTTTTGTTCTTTTCTATCTTCTCTATTTCTTCATTCATGGTGTGTATCCAATCTTCATTCTCTAAATCACCTTTCACTTTCTTAGGCTGAAATTCACATAATAAGCATGTTTGATCTTTCAATTTACTTCTTGTCATGACTCTAGATTCTTTATCTCCAATGATTTGTTCTGGCTTATGATGTCTTCTCACATACTATGCCAATGTAGGTTAAGATCTCCTTTCTACTTGTTCTTGATCTTCAGGTTTATCTTGGATATTCTCTGCCTCCTCTTCTGATTGCTCGGTATCCTCCTCCTTATGCTTCGAAATTTATTTTTGTGACTTGGAAGGTTCATATTGTTGCTCGACATCTTTATTTTCTAGTTCAAGTTTATTACTAGCCTCTCCTTCTTCCATGTATACAAAATATTTGTAATCTTTAGGCTCTTTCTTGCACTCAACCTCACTCTTTTCTGTATATTCATCAACTCTAACATTTGCACTTTCCACAACTTTGTTAGTGTTAGAATTCAAACACTTGTAAGCTTTTCTCTTAGTAGAATATCCTAGTAATATGCCTTCATCACTTTTAGCATCAAGTTTTCCATTCCTATTGTCCTTCAGTATATAAAATTTTGTTCCAAAGGATTTAAATTATTTCACATTAGGTACATAACCATGTCATAATTCAAAAGGTGTAGCATTTGTACCTTTTTTTATTTGTACTTGGTTCAAGGTATAAATGGATGCATTTACAACTTCTCTCAAGTATTTTTGTGCAACATTCTTCTCTATCATCAGTGTTCTATCACAATCCATAATTAATCTATTTCTTCCCTCTGTTATACCATTCTATGGTGGTGTCCTAGGTACATACATTTGTCTCTTTATTCCTCTATCATTGAAGAATATGTTGAACTCATTTGATATGAACTCTCCTCCTTTGTCAAATATCAAACATTTCAAGCTTATACTTGTTTCTTTCTCAACTTTTTCTAAATACCACTTAAACAACTGAAAGGCATCATATTTCTCTTTCAGAAACATCATAGTCATCATATTTGTCTTTTAGAAACATCACAGTCATCATTCTATAATATTCATCAACAAATAGAATGAAATAATTATCACCATAGTAACTTTGCACACTAATAGGTCCAAAAAGGCTAGTATGAACCAATTCCAAAATATTATTAGAAGTATATGTCTTGCTCTTGAAACTTGACTTTGTCATTTTGCCCAATTGACACTATTTACACATCACATTAGGAGGTTTCTTCAATCTTGGTAAACCTCTAACTTTCTTCATCTTACTAATGTTTACCAAATTGTCAAAGTTCACATGACACAACCTCTTATGCCATAACCATAAATCATCAAATTGTGCAAAAAAACATGTTTCTTCAGATAGGTCTAGATAGAACAAATTAACTCTTGTTCATTCTCCACTTCTAATTTGTTCACCAGTGGCATCAAATATTTTAACCTTCTTGTGATGGAATTTAACTCGGTAACGAATACTACTCAACTATGCAACACTCAACAAATTGTAGTTAAGAGTTGCAACCCAATAAGGATTGTCAGATTTGATCTTATCAATCAATATTATTGATCCTTTTCCTTTCACAGGACATGGTACATCATTACCAAACTTAACACTTCTACCTTTGTAATGATTTAAGATTTCAAAATTTTTTTTTATCAACAATCATGTGATGTGAGAAACCACTATCAATAATCCATTTATCACCTTTGCTCACATATGAAATAAGTGCAGCTTTCTCATCTTCATTAGAATCATCTTTCTTAGCAACATAAACAACTTCTATATAATAATCATCAGATTCACTGCCAGTTTCTTCTTCAACAATATAACAAGATTTCTTACCTTTTTTTTTGTAGTCCTTGTACCTTCTGTGATCTCTATCATTTCTTTTGTCTTTATACTTGCTTTCCCTTCTTTCATCCTTGTCAGTCCTATCAAGGAATCTTACTGCAGTATGGCCAACTTTGTTACATGAAAAATATATTATCAGAAGTTTACCTTTGAAATTTCCTTTTCCTCTCGGTAACCTTCTAGCCATAAGTGCCTCAAGATCATCTAGATCATCATCAGAAGTATCACTATCACTTTCATTGTTACTATCACTATTCACACATCTTTCTTTTCCTTTCTTAGACTTAAGAAGAACCATTTGAGACTTGAATGTGGATTCAATATTGTGAGTAGTGAAATTATAAAAATTAGATAGTTCAAAGCATTAAGCCTACTAATAAGACCTTCCAAAGTTAGGACATTACCAAGAGTACATCTAGATTCTTGTATTGCAAAAACCCTAATAGCATAGATAGGAAGTAGGGTTCTTAGAACTTTACTGATAATAGTTTCATCATCAATGTTCCCATTAGCTCATCTAATAGCATTTATTGCCTCTTTAACTCTTCCACAATACTGAACAATGTTTTCACCTTATTGCATTTTCATTTCATCAAACTTACCTCTCAAACTTTCAGATTTGTCTCTCAGCACATTTCTCTACCCACCATAGATAGTTGCTAGTGTGTGTTACATTTTCTTTGCATTAGTATAGTTCTTGATGTCTTCAAATTCAGGATAGCTTAGGGCTGATGCAATCTCCAACATTGCCTAGTTTTTTTCTTGGTTTCTTTCATCTCCTCGACTTTCATAGGTGCAGTAACTGGTACATAAGAATTTTTTACATAGTATTTCAACGAATCACCAATACCATCTAGATGTGATTTCATCAATCTTTGACATGTAGGGAATTTCTCCTTGTTCAGCTTTGGTACCTCCTTTTTTTACATCTTGATCATTATCTTCAAGTACCTTTAAACTTTCTCCTTACAAGCACCAACAACTCTCATACCAATTAATAGAATAATTTTAGAATAATTGAGAGGGGCCGGGGGGGGGGGGGGGGGGGTGAATCAGTTATCCTCAAGTCCAAATGTACTAATTCAAATTTCAAACTCTTCAACCAACTTATATCTAATCATCAAGTACTTAGTCTTTATAGAATAGCCTAGTAACATAAAACTTGTAGTCCATTGTCCAAAAATAGTCAACTTGCATAATATAAAACTTTCAACAAAATTCACATCAAATAAAATTCACACAAGTATAACACTAGGATTTAACGTGGAAACCCAATATGGGAAAAACCACCAGTAACATGCTAAGTTAATTTTCACTCTTCTAAAGTGAGCTCTGTGAGAAGCCAACCCTGTTAAAGGTTTATAATACACATTTTTAGGTGTGACTCTGTTAAAGGATTTAATCACCCTGTTAAGAGTGGCTTGGTTAGAGAGCTTAATAAAATTCCATTAGAATGTCACCTTGATTAAAGGGTTTACAAAAATTATTGTTAGGTCAACCTTGATTAAAGGATTTTAATTGATACAATGGGTAGAAGGTTCTAATCTGAAATATACAACTCACTTTGCAAATATAGATCCAATTCGCTCATATACTAATTTACTAACTGACATTCATTTCCATCTCCATCTTTGATCTTCTTGGAAATCCCTTCAAGCAATCACCTCAACTTTGTTTAGCTCTTCACAACCCTTGTTAGCCTTCTTCTTAGATTCATCAGTCCAATAACATCAACCTCTTCCACACACTCTATAAGCTCATAATTAGGTCATCCTTATACCTCCTTGATTAGGTAGATTAATATTTTATTTCTTAATCTCTTCTGTAGATCTTAAGTTTAGGTTAAATTCATCGAATCCTTCCATCATTTTGTTGTCCTCCTTTTCATTCTAAATACATCTCCAAACTTCTCCTTGAATCTATAAGAAAATAGTTAACCATGCATTAAATGCTCCATATCATTCATTAATAATGTCAACATGTTTTACATATCCCAAGAATTCAACTATGTTAGTTAGGATTCTCAAATCCTTCACAAACTGTAAATTACTAAGACTCGGTCAATATTGTGTTCATCTCTGTGGTCATCACTGGATAAATCAGTCATCGCTAAAAATTTTATTCTCAGCAGATACTATCTTCACCCAGTTAATTATCTACTACTTAGTAATTATTGATGCTCAATCGACACTAAATTTTTTCATCTTATATTGGCGCTTGGTCAACACTAGCATCACTTAGCTTGAACTAAATTTCTTCTCTTTTGCTCGGTTTAGCATATGCTTCAAATCTATTAACTTCATAACTTAGTGTTAAAGATAAACAACACATTACCTTGTCAATGTGCCAACTAATTAAGTACCCATTGTAGTATCACATAACTCAAGATTTTCTTAGGTCCTCATGTTATCTCCTCTTTTCAAATCCTCTTCATTAATAAAAAGATATGGTACTCTACTAGATAGAAATTGTCTTACCAGTTAGGATTTGACATTAATGACAATATCAAAATTGTTTCAATTGTAGTTTCCAATAGAGGCATGGTAGATATCATGTTTTAATGGGCCTTCCCCTTGTGTACATCATGAGGAAGTGACGACTTTCAAATGATTATCACTTGTATTTGTTAAAGTTATTGAAAGGTGACAATGTTCCTTAAACATTCCATGATCTTCTATTGTGATTGAGTTCCTTAAACATTCCATGATCTTCTATTGTGATAGATATCTTATGATAGCTTAAACAAATCATGATAGATGAAATAAATGTTCCTATGGTAAGTGCACATTACCTATGGAAATTTGTTGAGTACTTGGTGGACATCATGAGACTTGATGTTGGTAGGTCGTTACTATAAACACTTGGTGAATATCATGCAACTTGATATTCTAGAGGCCAGTTCTCTCGATATCTTTATAAAATTTTGAGTACTTGGTCATGGACATCATGAGACTTGATGTTGGTAGACCAATATTCTGAGTACATGGTGAATATCATGTGACTTGATATTCTGTGGCCTTTACTCCTAATATCATGAGATGATATAGATCCCTTTAAACTTGGTATTACATTGAGGTAATATCTAACCATGTGTTTATCATCCCTAGTGAAGAGGAAGTATTGATGTTTGGTAGCTTTAGTCAAATAAACCTATGAGACAATACTATTGTGTGTGTGTGTGTGTGTGTCATTATATTAATTAAAAGAGTATGTGTTAATGAATAGACATGTACCATGAAGGGACATGTCTATCCATGTCACATCCACAATATAAATAAGAGAGAGATTGCCACCTTTGAAAAATACATACAATCAAGAGAGCTATTACATTTGTAGTGATCCTCAAAAAATCAATATACTGCATGGATGTGACAAGAATTAGATGAGGACACTTGTCATGCTCTAATTTAATCCTCACCTAAGATTGTAGATCTAGGTTTTTATCTTTATTCTTTTATAAGCATTTATTTTATTTATTATCATCTATCTAGGTTTATGCAATCGATAAATATAAACATATCAATCATGATTTCTTGGATCAATCTCTCTTTCAAGAGCAATCATTTTTTTTCACTCTAAATGTAATAGGTGTTTTGGTTGTAGGTGATTTCTAGGAGCTATGGGGCTCACTATCAACTCCAACAATAGTAACAAACCACATCATCTCAACCCAATGCTTAGGAAATAAGCCTAGAAGTCTAATGGTCCATATAAGAAAATTTTCAATGGAATGAACCCACAATAGTGGGTTACACTTTTTTGCCTAAACGAACACTGAACTCTACATTTTAAAAAAAAACTGTCAGATTCAGATGCATATAATGTCATTAAAACATTTGAAATGAGAAGATGAATTAAATTAGAGTCTTTTAGTATTTTCTATCTATATTCTAAATATATTTTTTGTTTTTATTTTTTAATTTATTTGAATGGTTTTTTCTTTCTCTCACAAAAATTGATATGTTGCTGAAAATGTCATTTTCAAAGAGTTACATTATTTTCATAGAGCATAATTTTTTTTCTAAAATAGATATCAATGTGATTCTTTCAAATTTAGTTTTCTAACATCCATACAAAGGGCATTCAATTGGTTTGATGACATTATCATGATTATTTCACATTTTATTAATATTTGGAGTTAACTAAACCATAATTTTGACGTACCTTGACTACATAGCTTATAACTTGTCGTGTATTTATCCAATTTCATTTTTTAATATTTTTTATAGAAATAAAAAATTCAATACCTAGGGCATATATATATTTTTAGAATTTTTTTCTCTCATTTACTATTTTTCCATAAGCATAAAAAATAAAGGTAGATATATAGTGAAATATCTATGTTTAGTAAAAACTAAAAATACAAAGTCATAATAAACTTAATATATATTAACACTATAATCATTGGAAAGTTTTTTTCAGTAGTACCTTATTACATAGATAGGTTTTTCAAATGGATTCATTTGATCTTACAAAATATAAATTCAAAGTGATTTTTTGTCAGCATTTTAATAGGTGAGTAGGAGACTCCATTGTAGGTATGAAGGAGGAGTATCGATGTTATATCAATGGTTTTTTTTCTTAAAGCCTTTGAGCTAACCATTTATAATTAATTCCTTCAAATGGAACCTCTCAAGGCTTAAATCATCATATTTTATTAAAAATGTGTTATTTCAGCAAAAACCAGCATGTCTAAGAAAGTGTAACCCAGTATTTTAGGGTCACTCAATGCCAATATTTTTAAAATCCATAATTGGTTCTCAATTCATAAGGAAGAGTCATGATTTTTTTTAAAAAAGCTATCATCCACTCTATAGTGTTTAAAAACAATCTATAGAAAGAGTCTAAATAGAAATTAGGGAGAAACCATTTGAAAGCATAAAAAATTTCTACAAATTTTTGGCACTTTTATTTTCTTGTAGCCAAACTTATAAAGTTGACCACATTTGGCTTAGCCCCCCAATACTTCCCACAACAAAATTCTCCAAATTATAATCCAATATGAAAATAATATAATCAGTAATTCAAATATGCCCAATCTGTTGATATGTAGAAATATATAAGATGAGTAGTAATGAGAAAAAGAAACATTTTTAAGTTGACCTTCAAGTATTCAAGGGGGCCTATCATGACCCCTTAGCTAGCATAGGAAGGAGCTATAATGATCTTTAAATCTCTAAGGGGGATATTATACAACAATTGAGTGAGTAGCCACAAGCCCATTGACGCCAATCTCACCCAAACATTATTCGTTAGAACATCCCAAGAATAATCACTAGAATGGTAAGAACCCCAACCTTTGTAGATTGAGACTCACATAGACGTCATGGCCAGTGTTGCAAAATGTACTCCACTTTGCATTTTAGTTCAAAATCCAAACACATAACTAAATAGAGACCCTCTGTTATTAGAGAAACATTTATATTGCAGGAAAAAAAATAGTATTATTTGCATCAAAAGGTTATTTTACGAACATACACCATACATTTCTTAGGTCGAACTTAATTCTCACCTTATTCGACTGATACCACACTCTATTTTTTTTATGGTTACTACCCACTATGCAACCCCTCATACACCTTTCTTTGGGTACTATTCCTTACATAGCTCTCTCATTTTGATTCATTTTCTTACTCCTCCAAGTAGCTATTGGTGATCACATTTCCTTCAGGAAGTTCTATTAAATAATTCACAGGCCCTCTTTGTCTGTGATCCTACATGTGCTTCAACATTAAATACAAAAATTTGTGATGCTTGATTAAATGTTGGAGGTTTTGTTTCCATGTAAAAAATGAACGTTAAAATTAAATCATTCAATATACATTACTGTTAGATGTATTAAGAAGGATTATAAGACAATCTTTTGAATTTTTTAACATCTCTGATTATTAAACAAGGTGGTCTTCCTAGTTTCTAATATATTTTAATCATAAATCCTCTTATAAATTAAATCATAAATAATTTTAAATGCTCTTTAATGATGAAATAAATTCAAGAAAGCATCTTGTTAATTCCATCTATACATGTACAAATAATAGAAATATTGAAAACACACCCTTTAATGAATAGATGTAGCTTAATATTTGACATGCAATTATCATTTGAAAATCACATATTAAATTGTATATATTAAAAGCGGGCTATATACATACTATAAGAGCTATTTTCCTTGATCTTTTTCGGGGATGCTCTTGTAGGGAAAAGAAGATTGATATTAGATTCAAAGGGAGTTTTGAATCCTTTGAGGTAAATTTGGACGAGGAGCTCAAAAGATTGAAATTATATTTCTAGAGGGAGTCTAATAAGGTTATCATAAGTAGTCTTGGATGAAAAGATCAACACATTGATATCTTCTCAATGAGTTTTTCTTTGTGAGATAAGTTCAAGGTGAAATCCCTTGTTTCCTTCCTGTGCACTGAGGCATGGTGGATATCATGTTTTAATGGGCCTTCCCCTTGTGTACATCATGAGGAAGTGATGACTTCCAAATGATTATTACTTGTATTTGTTAAAGTTATCAAAAGGTGATGATGTTACAATAACTTGATCTTCTATCATGATAGACATCTTATGATGGTTGAAATAGATCATGATAGATGATATCTTGCATGGTGGATTGAATTCCTTAAACAAGACATGATCTTCTATCATGATAGATAGCTTATGATGGCTGAAATAGATCATGATGGATGATATCTTCCATGGTGGATTGAGTTCCTTAAACATTCTATGATCTTCTATTGTGATAGACATCTTATGATGGCTAGAAAAATCATGATAGATGATAGGAATCTTCCTATGGTAAGTGCACATTACCTATGGACATTTGTAGGCCATTACTTTGAACACTTGGTGAATATCATGTGACTTGATATTCTATAGGCCAATGCTCCTGATATCATGAGATGATATCATTATAAACTTTTGAGTACTTGGTGGACATCATGAGACTTGATATTTGTAGGCCAGTATTCTGAGTACATGGTGAATATCATGTGACTTGATATTCTGTGGCCTTTACTCCTAATATCATGAGATGATATCTCTCTTTAATTTTGATATTAAACTGAGGTAATATCTAACCATGTGTTTATCATCCCTACCTAAGAGGGAGTGTTGATGTTTGGTAGCTTCAGTCGGATAAACCTATGAGACAATACTATTGTGTGTGTGTGTGTATACATACATACATACATACATACATACATACATACATACATACATACATACATACATATACATACATACATACATACATACATACATACATACATACATACATACATACATACATACATACATACATACATACATACATACATACATACATACATACATACATACATATATATATATATATATATATATATATATATATATATATATATATATATATATATATATATATATATATATATATATATATATATATATATATATATATATATATATATATATATATATATATATATATATATATATATATATATATATATATATATATATGTCATTAAATAAATTAAAAGAGTATGTGTTATTAAATAGACATGTACCATGAAGGGACATGTCTATCCATGTCTCATCCACAATATAAAGAAGAGAGAGATGGTTGCCTTTGAAAAATACATACAATCAGGAGTGCTATTACATTTGCAGTGATCCTCACAAAATCAACAGACTGCATGGATGTGACAAGAATTAGATGAGGACACTTTTCATTCTCTAATTTAATCCTCACCTAATATTTTAGATCTAGGTTTTTATCTTTATTCTTTTATAGGCATTTATTTTATTTATTATCATCTATCTAGGTTTATGCGATCAATAAATATAAACATATCAATCATGATTTCTTGGATCAATCTCTCTTTCAAGAGCTATCATTCTTTTTTCACTCTAAATGTGATAGGTGTTTTGGTTGTAGGTGATTTCTAGGAGCTATGGGGCTCACTATCAACTCCAACAATAATAGGAAACCACATCATCTCAACCCAATACTTAGAAAATAAGCCTAGAAGTCTAATGGTCCATATAAGAAAATTTTCAATGCCAATATCTTTAATGTCCATAATTGGTTCTCAATTCATAAGGAAGAGGCATGATTTTAAAAAAAAATAAAAATTTGATCCACTCTATAGTGTTTAAAAGTAATCTATAGAAAGAGTCTAAATAGAAATTAGGAAGAAACCATTTGAAAAGATAAAAAATTTCTACAAATTTTTGGCACTGTATTTTCTTGTAGCAAAAGTTATAAAGTTGACCACATTTGGCTTAGCCCCCCCACCCCAAATACTTCCCACAACAAAATTCCCCAAATTGTAAGCCAATATGAAAATAATATAATCGACAATTCAAATATGCCCAATCTGTTGATATGTACAAATATATAAGACAAATAGTAATGAGAAAAAGAAGCATTTTTAAGTTGACCTTTAAGTATTCAAGGGGGCCCTACCATAACCCCTTAGCTAGCATAGGAAGGACCTATAATGACCTTTAAATCTCTCAAGGGGGATATTATACAACAATTGAGTGAGTAGCCACAAGTCCACTGATGCCAATCACACCCAAACATTCTTGGTTAGAACATCCAAAGAATAATCACTGAATGGGTAAGAACCCCAACCTTTGTAGATTGAGACCTCACATAGACCTCAAGGCCAGTGTTGGATAAGGTACACCACTCTGCATTTTAGTTCAAAATTCCAAACACATAACTAAAGAGAGACCCTATGTTGTTAGAGAAATATTTATATTGTAGGAAAAAAAGAAGTATTATTCACATCAAAAGTTTATTTTACAAATATACATCATACATATCTTTGGTTGAACCTAATTCTCAGCTTATTCGACTGATACCACACTTTATTTATTTTTTTGGTTACTACCCACTATGCAACCCCTCATACACCTTTCTTTGGACACTATTCCTTACATAGCTCTCTCATTCTAATTCATTCTCTTACTCCTCCAAGCAGCTATTGGTGATCACATTTCCTTTAGGAAGTTCTATTAAACAATTCAATGGTCCTATTTTCCTACATTTGCTTCAACATGAAATACAAAAATTTGTGATGCTTGTTCAAATGTTAGAAGTTTTGTTTCCACGTAAAAAATAACCTAAAATTAAATCATTCAATATACATTTTTGTTAGATGTATTAAGAAGGATTGAAAGACAATCTTTTGAATTTTTTAACCTCTCTTATTATTAAACAAGGTGTCTTCCTAGTTTCTAATATATTTTAATCATAAATCTTCTTATAAAGAAAATCATAAATCTTCTTATAAAGAAAATCATAAATCTTCTTATAAAGAAAATCATAAATAATTTTAAATGCTCTTTAATCATGAAATAGCTTCAAGAAAGCATCATGTTAATTCCATCTAAACATGTACAAATAATAGAAATATTGAAAACACACCCTTTAAAGAATAGATGCAGCTTTTTAATATTTGACATGCAAATATCATTTGAAAATCACATATTAAATTGTATTTATTAAGAGCAAGCTATATACCCTACCAGTAAAAACAGGGCACACTGCTATTTTCATTGGAAAAAGGGTAAAACAGTGAAAAATGATATTATATTGCATTTCCAGACAGACCCTAGGCCTCACGTAAACCATATGGGCTATGTAAAGAACATACAATCTAAAGAAAAACATACTGTGTACATAAAAGAACACATATTACGACTCAATCTATATTTTGCAAACAAATCATCTAACATAACTGCAACCACATAATGATCAAAATCCTTGACAAACTCCACTCATTTTATAAACTACTAACTAATTCTAATAAGCTATATTAATTTCGAAAACCTAAATCCTCTGTAAGCAACCATATGGCAGTCATGGGTTGCTATGGAGATGCAGAGGTAATGTTCTGCTGGGCTACATTCAAACTGGACTCATTTAGTGCCACTGCATTTGGCCAGCACTGAGCAAGGCAATTTCCAGATGCACAATAATCTGATGTACTTCCACACCAATTATGTTGACTGCAGCACCTCCCACTGTTACACCAAAAGTTCCCTGCTGGACTGCATGTTGGATCTCCATTCACCGTAACTGCCATCAACACTAACAAGGTATAAAGTGCCAATCTTAATCTTCTCTGTGCTCTCTTTTCTTTCTTCATAGCTGCAATAACAAGAATTCTATGATACTGTTAATTAGTAAGAATTCATAATGTTCTCTTCTTTCAGTAATAATATCATATTAGTAATACTAGTTAGTAAGACTACTACGGTTAATTAAATAATTAGAAGAAATAAAGAAAAATTGTATTGAAATATCTCCATATCAAAATAGGGCAAGCAGATGAGACACACTTTTTTGACATAAGCCTGCTTAAAATATAAAAAGTGCATAAGTGCAAGGTTTTTAAGAGCATTTTTTGTATGATATATCACTGTAAAGAGTATATATATAGATCAAAATGTGTGATTTGGTCAAGTACTTAGGTTTTGATGGAGACCAAACTTAGTCTTAGAGTCAATTTGACTGTAATAACATAATCTATGTCATCTCTGATGCATAAGAAAGATGTAAGCGGTGTACGAATAGTTGAATACCATTCTAGTATGTTCCGTCACTGATTGTGGGACGTTAAATTTTTGCCATAGCTCATGGTTTTAGATACTATTTTGATGGATTGTGGGACTTTAGATTTTTTCCATAGCTCATGGTTTTAGATACTATTTTGATGGTTTCTAGGACGTGATAATAGCATGTAAGTTTAAGTTTTCTTTTTTAAGTATTTTTATATAATAAAGTTTTGAGATTATATTAATACAAACATTATTTTTTTAATAATAAAATTAAAAAAATATAAAAGATACCATATTACAACTCAAAAATAAAATTAAAAAAATATAAAAGATACCATAAAATAAAAAACATACCGTGTGTATAAAAGATAACATATTACAACTCAATCTTTTAGCCATTACTTTTGCAAAGAAATCATGTAAAATAACTGCAACCAAATAATGATTAAAATTCTTGATAGACCACCAATTTAATATGTTATTAAGTAATTCTATTATCCTATTCCAATTTTAAAAGTTATATCCCCTGCAACAGTCATGGGTTGCTATGGAGATGCAGAGGTAAGGTTTTTTTGGATACATTCAAACTAGACTGATTTAGTGCCACTGCATTTGGCCAGCACTGAACAACGCAATTTCCAGATGCACAATAATCTGATGTACTTCCACTTCAGTTATATTGACTGCAACACCTCCCACTGTTACACCAGAAGTTCCCTGCTGGACTGAATGTCGGATCTCCATTCACCATAACAAACATCAACACTAACAACATATAAAGTGCCAATATTAATCTGCTCTCTGCCATCTCTTCTCTCTCTGCAATAACAAGAGTTTCATGAAACTAATAAGCATAAGAATATCATAATAGTAATGTTAAAAAATGTTAAAAAATGCTACATAATTGAATCTAGAAACTAACATTTACAGTATTATGAATTGTGGAAATCTAATAGATCTGAATGTTAAGATAATTAGTAAAGACTACCTACAATAATTAATTAAATAATAATAAAAATAAAAACAAAAGCATTCATTGTAATATCTGAATTTCAAAATGGGGCGAGCAGAGACACAGACATGTTTGACTCACAAGGGCAGGACATAGAGCATAGAGCACTTTTCACAATAAATATTTGTAAAGAGCAACCCTTTATATAACAATGAGTCAGTGGTTAGGGTTTCTAAGTTTCTTGATAGAAACCAGAATACAAGTCTTTCACACCATGTTTAGAGTTAGAGAAAGGTTTTATTTGTATTAGGGGAAGAGTACTTGTATCTGTTATATTTTTGTTATCTTGATTTTTCAATTACTAATCTTAAAGAAGCTCTAAAAATGATCAAACATGTACCAATAACTGATCATTTATAATTTTTTTAGTTGGTAATTGATCCATTCGTACACCACTATTAGAACATTTACCTAGAATGCTAATACATTTGTTTATAAATACTGACATTTTTTAGTGAACTGCTATAATAAAAGACACGATTTAACATTATCTTTACAAAATCAAATTCAATCTCTTCAATTAAAATTGAATGTTTTTATTTCAATTAAAAACTATATATTACATAAACATATGTATTATATCATGTCCTTATGCTGCTTCTTAAATCAATTTTCTGCTTAAATTTAAGCAGTATAGTATTTTTTAGTCATTTTTTTCCAATCTCTTTTAATTTGCCTACAATTTCGTTTTCAGAATTATTTGCAATAAAAATATTAAAAAATTAATTTAAAAATAATATTTAAAACACTGCTTAAAATTAAGCAGCAAACATTATTATCCATAAAACCATCCACAAATTATGCCACAAATAAATAAACAATTGTTACTAGATAAACTAAACAGCAGCTGGAAACATACTGTTAGTCAACATTTATTTTTCATAAATAATACATCAAAATACAACAAAAAATTGAGAGAAATATTTACTATTACCGTATGTTCAAAATTTATTCTTAAAGTGGAGAGCAGCAGGAAGCATGTGAGCGCCGCGCGGAAAGTGTGATTCCCGCGCATTTTTCTGTCAATTGTGGAATTTATCATTTCCGCCATTTCAGCTTTTTGTTTTGCCATGTTGTTGACAGAAAGCTGAGCACACTTATTGAAAGTGTGAGGATGTATTCATTCTTTCACATGGTAAAAGTCTTTTTTTAAATCGTTCAGGGAATATTACGAGAATATACAGTTAGAATCTAAAATTATTGAACTACTAATATTATGTTTATCTGGATCTTTTAGAAAAATTTCTCATTCTCGGGGACAATTTTAGTCAAAAGTATTTGTACATAACTTTCTAAAATTAAAAAAAAAATCTTTTTTTTTTAATTTGTTATTTTTATTTTTAGCAAGGATGTATTTTCATTTAATTATTTGTCAGATATGTATGGATACTATTATAAAGAAATTATTTGATTCTGTTTAGAAATAGCTTTTATAGTAATTACAATGTATAAAGTATTCAATTAATTTAATTAAGAGTGGGATATAAATCATATAATAGAATTTTGATATATAAAAAGAAAAATGTTTATGATTAATTTTGATGTTTGAAGATATTTTTATATTGATCTGATATTTTATTTGAATAGTTTTATGTCAAATCCGTAGAATCTTTTAGTTACTTGATATGAGAACATGACTCAAACCTCTTTAAATCACTACTAAGATTTAAAAAATAAATAAAAAAATTCATAGAGACTAATTAGAATTGTTTCTTTAAAAATAACAACCCCTTTTTTACAATGTAGATTTGAGAAGGTGAAAAGGGTGAAGACTAGATATCTCCCCACTTATCTGAAGTTTCCCAAGTTTTACCAATATAAATTTTATTTTTATATTTATTGACATAGGTGAATTAAATATGCTAACTGATGGGCATGAGCTCGCAACATGATAGTTCGTCATTAGCCCTATTATTAGGGAGGTACCTTGTTTGAATCTCTCTCAGTGGTGTTAATGTAAAATGTATATTGGCTGGTGTTTGAGCATTGTGGTGGTGGTTGTTGTCAATTGTGTGTCCGATGGCTTGCCCTTCTGTTTGAGGGCTAGGGAATAAAACAAATGGTGCTCTCAGCTATATAAAGAAGATGTCTTGGCACTCTTACGGGGATGAGGTCCTTTCTTGTGATCTCACTGGTTCATAGCTCGAATCAAAAGCGCTTACCCATAATAATATAAAATAAAATGCGAACTGAGATTTTGTAGGAAGTTCCTCTCCATAAGATCCTAGCCTAAGAAATAAGAAGAGGAAAGGCCACATTAAAGAATGATTTCCATGAAAGATATATATGTCAAATGAGTCATTCACTAATGTCCAATGTAAGATGGTGGCCAAATATTGAGGATTTAATAGATTTTCATAAATGGATCCACAAGTAGTTATCTAGTAGGTGTAAGATATTTCTTGTGGTATATGCAATTTGCATTGAACATAAAATTTGGTGGGTTAATTGCAGAAGCATGGTCCATCTCCACTAGACTCCTTTTCTTGAGACTAGTCTACCTATTTTCCTTGTTATTCTCATCCAAATCACACAAACATATTTTCTTGTTACAACTATTTTGCATATTTGTAGCTTTGGGAGGACAATGAGTTTCCTTCCCCCTTCTATCCAACATCTTATCAATTTCTCCAAGAGAAGAGGACATCATAGAAGACTAAATTTGTTCTCTTTTCATCCAAATGAACTTGGTATTTTTATTTGTGAAACAAATTGCACAATTGTCATGCCCCTATCTGCTTCTGGCTTGGTTTTTTATTCTGCATCTTTATTTAGTTCTTCTAGGGTGGAATTATGTCTTGGTTCGGATTTGTTATGTTCAGACTCTTTTGGTTGGAAGTGGATTATAGCTTTGTTCTAACTTCGATTTATATCTTAGACAGATTATGGATATTTAGTTTGGCTATTAATTGTTAATCTTTGGTTAGACTATGACATTGGATCTATTGGATTTAATTAAATAAATGCAAATACTGTCTTTTCTAGATTATCGGTTTCTTTGTTGACTTTGGTACTTGGAAATTTGTGTTACTTAGGAGGAAGGATGAGGAATTCCTATTCTGCAACTAGGTTTTCATTAATGAGAATTTTGATGTTATATTGGTTTGTTATTTTGAAAGGAAAATATGGTTAATTTTATGATTAATGTTAGTGCATAAATGATTTTATTATGTTAGTGTTGATTGTTAAGTGGAAATTGATATTTAAAAGAATATAAATAAGTTTAAATGTTAGAATGAGTTAGTGGGAAGTTATGTGTTAAACTAGAAGGGGGATTAGTAATATCCTAACATTCTTTGTATTATGGTTAACAAGCTAAGGTTAGTAAATTGTTTAACATTGGCTATATGGCTTTGAGATACTCCCTATGGTGTCATGAACTATGATTTAATGTGGCTATGTCATAGTAAGTTCACTGTGCCAAGATATTTATTTTTCTATGTTTGAATGTGTAGTGGGATTTGGTTGTTATATGCACATGTGATTTAACTCTGAGCATGGGTAAGTGGGAGTTCTCAGTAAGTATGTGTACTGCGGTGACAACTGTCACTATGTTTAGTGAAGGTGGCAGTGAAAGATAAGTTTGGACTTTAATGCAGCTACGACATGCTTATGGGAGTTGAATGACTTCAGTTCGCTATCGGTCATTTGCTTTGGCAAGGTTTTTCTCTGTTGAGGTAATGGGTTTGATGCCTGGAAAGGTTGCAGAAATGGAGTCATTCTGTTCAGATTGGAGAGGAATATGGTTGTATACTTGTGCATTATTAATGGGATTCTCCATTTTGCATTTCACGATTCTGTTTCTGATTTTCGAGCTATCATTTGGAAGCATTATTCGGGTTTTGGTGCTTATGAAATGAGCTCTGTCACGGGGTGCTCGGTTTCGTTGCTTGGTTCTTGGACTTTTTCAGTGGGTTTAGCTTTGCTGAGAAAGGATTTTGATTTGGTGTAGCTCGCCAGTTGGGAGCGAGGTCTTTGGTTTCAACTTTGAGTTCAGAACACCCCCACTCTGTAATAAAGGCAGGGGCATTCTCTAACTCAACTCTTGCTTTCTTTATAAATCAGGTTTATAAAATTTCATTAAAATGGTTTCTATTCAGGTTATGCACTAGGATAAAAATGTTTCTTGTATACTCTAGAAATGCTTTCGAAATGTATGGTTTTGCACATTGCAGTGTTTATGTTCACTATTTGAAAATTGATATTTCAGTTGTGTGTTTTCGGTTCAGTTGATTAGAAATATGGTTTTGAGGTTGTCGAAATGGTGATACTATTTTTATAGGAATATGGAAGCATAGGGTTTCCTGAGTTTGGGGGTTTGTTGTATTTCTCTGTTTTGTGTTAGTTGCTATGATCTCAATCGCGGGAACTATAATGTAGTGTGTAAGGAAGTAGCATTGGGGAGTTACGACTGTGAAGCTGTCGCCTCTCTGCTACCAGTTTTACCGAGCTTTGGAATGTTATTTTGTGATTGGGATTAGTTTGTTCTAGTTTTGATATTGGTCTTGTCGCCAGATATTTGGGTTTTTGAGAATTCTGGTTATATTGCGTTCTCTATTTGGTATAGATATCGGGTTCTGTGGTTCCGAGGTTAGAATGGGTGTGTAACCATAGTGAGAAGATTTTGTATATCTTGGAACATTAAGAGATTTCATATTTTGTACCCGACTTCATATTATTTAGTTGGTAGTTCATTTTGTTAGTAATCACAGTAAATGTTCATGTTGATGCCACTATTTGAATGTTGTAGTCGACTTTCTTGTCTTGTCGAGCCTTGGTATAGGGAAGCTCTATTATGTCATGATTGGTGGTTTTGTGGTGTGTTTTTTTTTGTCTAGTAGCTTGTAGTTTTGGGCTCGAGAGATGGGAGATTCGGTTACCACAAGGTTATGTTGAGTATGGTCATCGTGTTATCTATGTGTCGGTCTCTGGTGTTAGTGGTTCATATGACCGTCCATAGTTCTATGCTCTAGATAGAGGGGATTAAGTTTCAGTTATTATATACTGCAGCTGTTGTTATTGAGGATTGTTAGGTCTGTTGGTAAGTTTTATTAAGAACTGAGTTCTTTTAGATGATCGTGCTGTAGTAGGAAATAGAACATGGTTTTTGTTTCTTGGTATTATGGTATTCTCGATTAATGTGGGGGTCTATAATGAAAGCCTCTGCTGTCACATTATTTCTTTCGTAGATTTGGTTATGACTTTGGTCTGAAGGCTATTTGATAGCTACTGTTGCAATAGATTTTCTGTCTGCGGGATTTTGGAGTTGTATCAGTAATTGATATTCATATTTAGATTGGGATATCTGATTTTATGTTTTTTGATTGAATTACAATTCTGATGAAGTGCTCTGAAGTCTATATAATTCAAGGTTACATATACATATATATATATATATATATATATATATATATATATATATATATATATATATATATATATATATATATATATATATATATATATATATATATATATATATATATATATATATATATATATATATATATATATATATATATATATATATATATATATATATATATATATATATATATATATATATATATATACACACACATATATACATATACGTTCCTATAAGTATATATATATATATACTTATAGGAACGTATATGTATATATGTATATATATATATATATATATACACACTTATAGGAACGTATATGTATATATGTATATACATGTACCATGAGTGTATATACATATGTATATATATGTGTGTAGGCCTATAAGTATGTGCATACATATATATATATTTGTAGGAATGTATATGTATATATGTATATACATGTACCATGAGTGTATATACATATGTATATATATGTGTGTACGCCTACAAGTATGTACATAAGTGACGTGGTAACGGAGATAACAGAATTGAAACAAGTGCATTTTTTTTTTATACAGGCAGTAAATCTGTAGTTAATGTGTAATTCTGCATTATTCTTTGGTATATGAGCTAATTGTTAACTTTCTATGGAATTCACAAATAACTCTATTAGTTAGAATGTGACAGAAAAATGAAATTGATTTTTAGGTATTATTGTATCGAACAGTTGACAATAGAATTGGATATTATTATTATTTGAGTTTCTAAGGATAGCATTGGAAATTTTGCTTAAGTTATTCTTTCAATGATGAAAAGAAGATGCTTTGCTATGGTTATTTTGGAAAGAGGTTTCATGGATGTATGTGGAAATTTTAAATGGTTGTTTCAGTATTAAGGATTTTAGTTGTTAAGTAAACATTAATAGTTGAATTGGTAATTCAGATTTTACTATGGTTTAGCTATTTTTGGTAGTAAGAAGTGTTTTGAGATAATGCAAGTGTGATCCTTAGTATGGGAAGTTGACTTTTGTCTAGAGCCTGAAGGTGAAAGAATATTTGTCAGTTAATTACTAAGTGATAATTTAATAATTCATGGGCTATGGGTTTCATTTAAAAAGATAAAATATGTTGCCTTGATTACTTGCACATGTTGGTGAAGTAAGGGAATGGTTTTACCTTATTGCTTGGAAAGAATAAGGCTGGCATAATGAATTCTTTGAGTTTCCTATTGGTTACTGATCGTTGATTCTTATGTAGATACCCAAAGCTAGTGGATCATCACCTTGTCATTTTCTTTGCAATTTTATTTTTTTTGAAAATGAAATGAAGTACTTGTATATTTCTGTTGAATAGAAATGAAATGCTTCCTGTTAATGATGAAATATGTCTATTTTTTATTTGTGTGGTTAATATTATTTTGTTAAGGTTCTAACCTGTATGATGCAGATGCTTTGGAGGTATTCCATCATCTTAGTCTTTTTGACTAAGCCCTGTTTGTTTGTGATTGTTTTCTATTTTGGTGTTTTCAGGATTCTAGATGAGGAAAACTATGTTTTTGGGGGAATGGTTGACTACTGTAAAGATTTATGGAAAATAGATTATTACCTAGTTACTTGTTATCAGAATAGTGCTTAGGATATCTAGGGACAATTAGATGTATTCTGGAACTCTTAGTACATATGTATTAAATGTTGAGTATATTTATATACTCTCATGTAGTTGATTACCTTGGATATTTAATAACTGATTATGTCAGTTGAAATTGTAATTCGGTGCTATGTTGTACCTTGTTAAATAAAAAAAATTGTTGTGCTGTTCAGGTTAATTTCATTTGGTTCTCTTGTCGTTGTCTTTTTATTTAGTTTAGTATTATGGGGTGTTACAACAATGGTAATTGTTTGATCATTTCTAACAAATGAGAAACATTTATACGAAATTACATTGAAAGAGTTTCTAAAAAGAAACTAAAGATTACTAAAAATAAGAATAAAAATAATCTAACTAAACTAAATTGAAAGTATTTAAACTAATATTTTACCATTAATTATATATGGAATTTATTCTAACACCTTCCCGTAATATTCATTCTGTCAACTATAGCAAGTTTCCCCTTGAATTTGACAAACTTATCCAGGGTTAGAGACTTTGTGCTCGAATATCTATAGTCTAATCCTCTTTTGGAACATTCTAGAGTTTAACTAATTTGTCTTCTACTAAATTGCAAATGTAATGAAAATGAAGCTCAACATTCTTTGTATGTTCATGAAAGACATGATTTTTTGCTAGTTTGAGCACCCTTGATTGTCACTATACGAGGGAGAAGGACATATTTTTGACATTTGCATTTTAAAAAGCATCCTTTGAAGCCAAACTACCTCATATGTTGCCTTAACTATTCCTTGATATTCAAATTTAGTTGATGAAAGAGTCATTGCCTATTGCTTCTTGTTGGTTCATGTTACAACACTTATACCCAGACTAAATACATACCCAGAAGTGGATTATTTCTCATCCACCAAACCTTCTCAATTTGAGTCTCTATAACCAATCAAGTGTGGATCCATGTACCTACTATACAGAATGCCAAAATCTAAATTGATTTTCACATATCTCAAAACTCTCTTTATTGCAACCTAATGATCAACTTTTGAGGCTTTCATGAAGCGAGAAATGTATCTCTTGGAAATACTGTGATTAGATCTATTGACAACGAAGTAGATGAGACTTCCTAGTGGTTGTATGAATTTTTTTTCATTCGCTAAAGGTGAAAAAAATTTGAATTACAACTTCATCCCCTTCTCTATAGTTCTGGAGGTAGGTTTATAGTCATGCATCTAAAACTTGTCAAGAAAAATTATAACATACATAGACGAAGAGATAAAAATAGTACCAGTTATTTTCCAAACCTCAACACCCAAGCAATATTGGAGAAGCCACAAATCTATCATGTCACAAGCCTGGAAAAAATCCTATTTGATTGCTACAATCAAATATTTTGCACTCCTAGTGATGATCAATTCCTAAACATAGACAACAAGGAAAAAAATATCATCACCAAAGTGTTTGATATACAAATTAGTGTTAGAAGGATTGCATTGAAACTCATGATCTTGATAGTGATCAATCTTCATAAACCATTCCTCAGAAACCTATTTTAGTCAATAGAGTTCTTTCATGAGTCCACAAACCTGATGTTATTTACCAACAAACTTTAAACTAGGAGGCTGCACTATGTAGACTTCTTGCAACTTACCATTAACAAATGAACTCCTGAAATCCATCTATTGTCCATCCAAACTAAGTTACAATGGTAATAAGAAGACAAATTGTACTCATCTTGGTAGTAGGAGAAAATTTCTACCCATAATCATGCCCTCCCACTATGTGAATCCTTGAGCTACCAATCTGGCCTTGTATTTATCCAAAGTAGCATCTACATGATACTTGACATTAAAAACCCATTTTCAAATGACAAATTTCTTCTCGGGAGGAAGATAAAAAGGGATGCAAGCATTAGTTTTTAGAAGACTATGGTATTCTACTTCTATAGATTTTTCCCACTCAAGAATGCCTTTAGCCTTTGAATATGTCTGGGGCTCATAGTTGCTGTGAATGTTGGCCATAAGAGAAACATTGACTGTATTTTACAGTTTTCTCTTTCTATGAGCTAGTTTGCCCTCAATGAACTCATCATCTTGAAGATTTCCTATAGTCTTGGCCCACTACTTAGGCTAGAGGGTAGAAGTACCAACATCTATCATAGCAGAGACATCATCTCATGGGGAGGCTAGAATAAGATAATCTATATGTAGATCCTAAGGAAAATTATATGGTTCTATATCATGACTGGTAGACTCCTCATCTTTAGAGCTAGAATGATCTAAAGGCCTCCCATCAGAGGAACCAAGAGGAAGATGAGAAGCCACATCAGAAGCCTTCATAGGTTGATCCTCAAGACTGAACTCAGATCAGAAGCCTTATGAGACAATCTATTTCTACATCACTCAACTTGTATGTCTTGTGATTAATTTTGTAACTAGTAAACATTAGTTTCCAACTCTTGGAATACATCTTGGCATGCTTGGATTATGAATCCACACATGAGTATATTATAAACTGATTTAGCCTAGTATTTCTTTGGAACATTTCTATTTTCTATCATATAACGAGTCATTTTAGTAATGGTACCCATTTTTTCAAGGGGTGTATGGTGTCTTGAGTTGGCACTTAATGTCATGTGTAGCAAAAAATGTAGAGAATTTAGAGCAAAAAAACTCCCCCTAATTATGTAACCTTAGAGTAAAAATATGAGAACCCGATTCTTTCTCAAATAAGGCCTTATACTACTAAAATATACTGAACACATCTGATTTATTCTTATGAAAATACATCCACATTTTTCAACTAAATCATCAACAAACAATAAAAAGTACTTGAACCTAGTAATAGAAAGAGTGATCCTTGACCCACATACATCAACATGAACAAATTAAAGTACCTTGGAGGCTCACCAAGAATTGTCATCAAATAATGGTGTTTGATATTGTTTCACTACAACTATTCCCTTTGATTAGCTCCCTTTTTTGGTCCATTTTTTACTTCCACACAATGGTTTAATGAATTTATACTCCATTGTTTTGAAATGTAGGAGCTATTCATTGGGTCAATGCTACTCATGGTGTATTTTTCACTGAGAGAAGAGTCTGATGCTAGTTCGGGTGCTATGCAATGCCTATATTTGCACTTGCATAGTCACGTAAATTGACATCTGTAGATTGAGTAGGCATAGAACTAGGCGTTATGTTAAACTATCCATTTGTCGGCTCATCATATTTTATTTTCCTAGTGTGTGCATGGTTAGGATATTCTATTGATTTAATGTCAAAATATTTTGGACATTGTTTCATGCTCTCATCTTATGGACATATATCTCTTTTGTCCTAGCCCAACACTTTATTTTTTATTTTTTCACGTGCTATAAATTGTGCTTAAAGTGTTTATCGCACCCTCATGGACGTTAATTTATTTTAGTAAAATATGTTGTGAGGTTGTTGTATCACGTCCTCATGATGGTTAAGACATATGACAACTAGTAGTTTTCAGGCTTCATGGAGGTCTATAGGTCATGATATAAGTGTTTTCTCATCCTCGCGACTTCATTAGATAGTTAATACCATTAACCCACGTGGAAGTGATGGTGGGCCACATATCAATAATTGAAGATGTTGAAAGGTAAACACAATTTTCTTATCCCATCCTCATGAAAAGTTTTTAAGACCATTAGTTGGACCTGTGACTGCACAAGAGGATATTTGTGATGACTACATAATGGTTCATCACATCCTCACGATGGTTAGTGGGAGAAATGTTTAAAGGTCATGGGCTTATGTGGAATAATAATATGCTATGGTTTTCAGTTATCATGGCCTCATATCTTATTATATGGAGAAATGACAGTAGTGTTTGAGAAAATGATTGGCCACCATGTGGTGCCATGTAATATATAGGAATGCTGTGTTTGGTTAGTCAAAAATATTTGACAATATATTAAAGAAAGAAGCGGTTGTAGGAAGAATATGAGAAGAGACGTCATGACTGATGGAATGTTATATTTTCTTATCTAAAAATTATTCCATTTCTAGAAAATCATTCCCTTACTACCCAACCTTTTGAGTGTCACATTTAACTTTCTATAGCTAAACGAAAGGACCATAATGATTGGTCTTGTAGCTATTGGGATAGGTGAAAATCTTGGGATAGTTGTTGCTTCTTTTTTTGCATTTTAAAAGTTGGAGCCATAGCTTAAATAAAGGAAAGGATAAAAGCAGAATGAGTTATGTGTGTTGTCTAAATTTGGGTTGTTCGTGATTGTAAGGGAGTGTTTCTTTTTTTGAGAGCTAAGGATGGGGCTTGCTAAGTCTATAGAGGGATTTTAATGTAGCAAGAAGGGGTTAGACCAAGCCAAATTATAGGAGATATACAAGGATTGTGGTGGTGAACCATTTGATAATACAATGTATAATCGTAGAGATACTAAAATTGCCTTCAGTAATTGTAGAGATATCAAAATCTCTAGACAAAGTTAAAAGCTCTGGGTAGAGCTTGCAAATATTTCCAATCTCTCATATGAAAACTTTGGTTCCATTTTCTTGGATGGAGGCAAAGTAAATTATGGGTGTAGACAAAAAATATGGGAGTTTGGAGTCAATTTTTTTTCCTTTTTTTGTATTTTCAAAGCCATCTCCAATGGGGAAAGATGGTGATAATTTTGCATTCTATCATTTTCTACCTCTATAACTACCCATGGGTGATAATGTCATGGCTCACAGGCCTGGTTGGATCTATGGAAGCACTTTGGGCTCCTCTGGATTCTAGTCAAGTAGTTTCACTCAAGGACATAAAAAAGGTAACAATCTTTATTTGGAGAATATCTTCTATGATCGGCTAGTGGTAGTTGGTAACATAATGTAATAGGAATAAGTTCTAGCATGTAGCTTGTTTCATTCCTTGTGTCTATACAAGGAATACCAAGGCCAATCTTATAGGTTCTAAAAATTCTTCGTGCATGGACAACTAGCATAGTTTATGTAATAGGTCTTTTTGAAGAAATAAAAATGACATCTAGTCTTGTATTATTTAAAATGTATGGATTATTCTAAAGAAATTAATTGAAAATATCATTTTAAGAATGTCTCATGCTCTTTTTTCTTTCTACTATATAAGTTTTTTATTTAGAATAGCCAAATTTGTCTTCATGATAATTTTGTGAATGTATAATATGTTTCTAGTTTTCTTCAAGGAAGAGAATAAATCATTTTATATGCATTATATTGATTTGGGGAAAATAGTAGTGATTTCATGAGTGTAATCTAAGGTGATAAATTAGAATATTTATGTTAGACATAAAAATCTACATGTAATGTGTTGGTTCCTGGAATAGGGTTTACACATAGATGACAATAAGTGACCCACTTATTTACCTAAAGAGATGCCAACTCTTATGATTAATAGATAAATGGACTTGGACTAACTAACAAGGAAGACTCAACACCTTCTACATGTCAAGCTTTGCAATACCTAGGAAGGTAATCCTATGATTCTCCTATAATCTTTATACCAAACTTATAGTCAGAATCATTTAAGTAGATAAATCTCATATCAAACTCAACATAATAAGGAGATGCTAAATAATGGATGATTATTCATTGATCTTCAACTTAAAATGGAGCATGAGATAGGGTATTTCAATTATTTCAACATACACAACCTAAAAATAAACTTCGTTATTGTTTCAAAATGATAAGAAGAAATATGAATCAGAACAGGACAAAAACTAGTAAACACCACAACTCATATTAGTGCACTATCCATTGGGTTAATTGTAAATTTAACATATATCAACACTTCATGACAAGAATTTTTCTTAATAACCTCTAGATCTAAAATAACATTGCCTTACAATATATTTCAATAGTATTTATGACCTAAACTTCTTTAGAATCCTTGAATAAACCCTATGAGTCCATGATTCAAATATCCAAGTATTTTAATTAATTCCTTGAATCAAAGCATTGATACAAATGACTTACATCATAATGTTGTACTAAATTAATAAGATCCTTAATAAAACTAAGACAAAACACATTGAATTCAAACAAAGGAGAGAAATACGTTAGAAATATATACTTGCATTTATTTGAAATTACTCTTGTCATACAATGAGACATACTTAAAATTTTACTCAAAACCTACAAAAAAATAATACTGACTCTTTGTATTTTCCCTGTAAATATTTGCAAAATTGTTCAAAATTATATAAACTTCATCTGGGACCAAAAAACCTAAACAACAGACTATCAAAAAGGATTCAGACCCTTTGTCTCATGGCCTTGATTCCCTTTTATAGAAACAAGGGACAACAAGCTAAGGGCTAGAGGAGATACATGTCACATATTCATTTGACATACAAAAATATAATTACAAAAGTTCTTTAGAAGAGACAAAACTAGAAACTGCATAAATTGAACATCACTTGTTCTTGATTTCATGTTGAACATGTTGAAGAGAAATCCTCTCTTGTGGGGCTTAATAATTGTGTAACAAAAACTTGGTTTTCTAAATCCTTAATCTTTTGCAATAACTACCCCTTGGATGGATCAAATGAACACTCAATTTCCTGAATGATTGGGGGCATTGGTGAAGTAGGAGATGATTCTTTCTCAAAATCTTGAACACTAGAAACATTAGAAGAAGAAGGAACATCCTTACAAGATGGTGGAGGTGTTATGATGGTAGATGGATGAGACAATAAGTGTCCAATGTACTGCTTAAGTAGGGAAATCCTAGTTTCCAATTAAATAAATCTTTGTTGAGACTTGTTGTAATCACAAAACATATGGTGGTACCTTTTATTGTATTCATCTTTTTCATCCTTCTCCTTCTTGTAAACATCATATGAAAATTTAGCAGTCTCCAGTACCAATTTTTTTGCATCTACCCCTCAGTGTCTGTAGTCCTCTAGATGATGACATACCCTTGAGGCTTGGATTAATGTCCATAAGTTTTTCCTTTTTTTTTTATGGTGTAATGATTATAAGGCCAATGTATCATGGTCACTTCTATAAAATGCCCCTTTCATGGTGAGATTCACCTACTTGAATTCTCTTCCATTTAACAACATACTTTTCCTCACAACATGAAATGGCATAGCATCAACAATGTTTAGAATTCTAACAAGGATATGGTCTGCAAGCTACACAAAGCAATCTATGGATTTAAGAAAGCACCCCGAGCATGGTATGAAATATTACACTTTTATTTAATCAAGATTGGATTTCAAAGGACTAGTGATAACAACAATTTATATTTGAAATGTGATAGTACTGATAAAATTTTGATTGATGAGATATTTTTTGATGACATTATATTTGGTGGAAATGAGATAATTTCTAAATCATTTGCTAAGGAAATGAGAAAGGAATTTGAGATTTCTAATATTCGAGAGATAAAATTAGTTATTGGACTTCAAATTCAACAAGTAAAGAATTGGATCTATATAACTCAATCTAAGTATATCAAGGAGATCCTAAGTACATTCAATATGGAAGAATCTAAATTGATTGGAACACTGATGGCTACTAATTGTAAATTGTCAAAGGAAGATGATACAAAGGAAGTGAATGAGACACTTTACCAATCCATGATTGGTAAGTTATAGTATGTTGTCCATAGTCATAAAGATATTGTACATTCAGTAGTGGCAAGTTTTTCTACCAAACCAAAGGAGACACATATGTCTACAATGAAAAGGATATTTAGATATCTAGAAGGAACAAAAGATATCAGTATGTTATTTACAAAAGGAAGAGGTTTTGATCTCAAGGTATATATTGATGTTGACTGGGCTGGAAATATTGATAATAGAAAAAGAACTAGTAGCAGAGCTTTCTTTTTAGGAGAAATATTAGTGACATGGCTAAGCAAGAAACAAATTTGGATTTCACAATCCACTACCAAAGCTGAGTATGTTGCTGCAACTATGAATTGTTCTAACATTGTATGGATTAACCAATTACTGGAAGGTATGCAAGAAGAAATTAATGATCCAATTATAATTTATTGTGATAATACAAGTACTATTAACATATCTAAGAATCTGGTGATGCATTAAAAAATGAAGCATATATCTATTAAGTATCACTATTTGAGAGAGAAAGTACAAGATAAGCATGTGACTTTGGGATATGTGAATTCTAAGGAACAAGTAGCTGATATATTTACCAAACCATTACCGAAGGATTCTTTTGAGTATCTCTAAGCTAAGCTATAGGATCTTCTCCTATCCAATATTCACTAAGGAATGATGCATGCCACATCAATTCAGGTATTCAACAAAATATTTATTTTGTGAGTTGATGCTAGTGTTCACTCTTTAGGTAAAGTCTAAAGTTGTGAAAATGAAGTTTATGACTGCAATGAGAGATCAATACATTTGAGGTATGATTTGAGTTTGTATGTCTTTGAAATTTTTGTCAAAGAGGGAGAATAAGTCAATTGATTAGAGAGTAAGAATATTACAGAGGAAGATGAACAATGAAGAACAGAAAAAGAAGTTGTCAAAGAGGGACATAGTAAAGAAGATCTACTTATAGAAAGAAGAACAATGAAAGAGGTAGAATATGAACACCTAAGAGAAGTTACAAATCAGAGGGATTACATGAATGACAATAAAGTGTACCATCATCAAGTGAACACTGAACATTGTTAGTGTTTCATTAATGCCAAAGAGGGAAATTGTTACCATAAATGATAGTAATGTTGAAGATTGACTATCTAATGGTGATGATGAAGACTAACACAGATTAGAGGAATACAAGATAGTAGAAAGGTTAGATCAATTATTGTCTTTTCATTAATGTTAAGTAATTGATTTCAAGTTTATATTATGTTGCCATATCATTCGGTAATGATATAATTTGAATGAGTTAAAAAGAAGAAGAAATGAGATGTTGTGATGTTGAAGAACTTAAATGGGCAATTGATACAGATTAGACAATGATTAGATTATGTTGACATAATTTTTTTCTACCCAACATATGATTACATCAAGTTGGTGAATCATGGTAATGAAAGTCGGTAAGAAAAAATGTTTTGGCTACCGAATAGGAAATGTCACTCGGTAAAGGCAAAGGAAGTGAAGGCACTGAACAAAAAAGAAAGTTTTCTAGGCACCAAGTGAAGTTAACTAAAATTTAGAGTTATCTACTGAGAAAGGAACAAATATTGAATAAGGATTGGAATGACATTTAGTGATTAGCCATGATGAGCTGGATAATCATGATAACAAGGAAAGTTAGTTACAGAGATCTATGAACAAGAAAATTCAAGGTGAAGATCTACATATTAGATCTAAACAGTTAAAGTAGAAGGAACAAATTTCAAGAAAGATCAAGTTCCTAAGTGAAAACAAAATGTGTTACTGAGATCCAGATTCAAGGTATAATGAATTAGACGGTTAAGATTGATCAAAGAAAAAACATAATAGAGGAGATTAAGAGGTAAAAAATGTCTATATAAAGGATGGATTTGTATGAATAAATGGCTAAAAAATTGAATATTTGAAGAGTCACTGACTGATATAGTGAAGAAGGAACAAAGAGATTCTAAGTGGAAAAGAAAGATTTGATGAAGTGTTGAAGCTAGTAGAAAGTGAAGAATTGAAGTGAAGATAGAAGAGTGCACAAAGGATATCACTATGAAAAGATAATTGTGAATCTATAGGTCAAATCATTTACTATTTCTTACTATCATTTGTAACAAAGAAATCTCTTAACATAGTGGACTTAACAGTCTTATTGTTTAAAATCCTTGAAAAAGGTAACATTCTAAAAAGTGTTTGAAGACCTCTAACTAGGCCACTCATAAAAGGGTGAATATCCTAATAGATCTGAGGTAAATCTCTTGACCGGGTCACACCTAATAGTATATATTGTAATCTTTAATAGGATTGGCTCTTAATCAGGCATACTTCAAAAGATTATTTTCTTAGTGGGTGAAAATTACCATATTGGTTTTTCCCAAAGCTAGGTTTCCACATTAAATATTGGTGTTAAATGTATTGAATGAATTGTGTGAATGATTTACTGATTATTAAAGTTTATTTATTGTTGTTGGTAAATAGTGAAGTATGTTGAATTGAGTTGTTACCAAGTTAATCAGAGAAAAGGTTTTTTTAGGTATTTAGAATCATAGATTACTGATTCAACCCCCCCCCCTCTCTCTGTAATCCAATACAATTGCAATACATAATGAACCAATATTACAATAATGAGGGAATAACTACCTATATTAGACTTGGGTTGCAATATCATGAAGTCTTCTAGGAATTTCCATGAGTCTAGTGTGATGACAAGATCTTCCACTATCCCTTCTAGCTTAACTATAGAACTGTTTGCTAACTATAGGACTATGGATGTTGGTGTTTGATATATCAGTTGCAAAATTTCCACAGTTTTTCTTGTCATTACATTAATAGAAGATCCTAAATCAATCAAGATATTAGGTATTAATATTCCATTGATAGTAACATTAACTACAAGACAAATTCAATTGAATTGTATTTAGGAATGACAAGCCTACCCAAGATTATATCTTCCATCTTTATCACAACATGAATTATTGTAGGGTCCTTCCTCTTCCATCATAGATTATTGATACACAATTCCTTAATGGTTTAATTATAGATTGGAACATCCTTTATGTCTTTGAATAAATGAATTGAAATGTTGACATTCTTTAGTTGTTCTAGGAAATTAACATTAGGTATAGGCTCAATTTTTTTTTCTCATTTAGCCTTTTAGGAAATGGTAGAGATTTCTACTTAATATCTAAGAAGTGTCTAGACTTAGTTTGTTATTGTTTATCCATAAGGCCTTATTTACTTTATGGAGGATGGATAACTATTGAAATATTGTTGTATAGAATCTCTATTATGATAGATGTTGTGGCAAGTAATGTTTTCAAGATTGAAGATTCACATTAGATTAAATTCTATGACATATGCAAGGAATTAATGTATGTGACAAGCATATTCTTATTGAGATAGATGATTATTTGGGTTAGGTGTAGGCTAAGAAGGGAGATGGGTAGGTTTAATAGGTGGAGTAGGAGGATTGATAGGGTTAGACATAATGACTTGCTGAATGGGAGGTCCTTGGAGTTGTTTCTATTGCTAACATTCTAGGTCTTGATTTTACTAAGATTGATTGCCTCTCCATTGTGTCTCTTGGTGCCAATTTGTTTGGGTTTGGTGCTAGTTTATTTATTGTGCTTGATGGTTAGGAGGTTTTCATAAAGCTTGGAATGGAGTTGGGTGTTCCATAGTGAAGTACCATAGTTCATCCATGTCCTTGGGAGGATTGATTATTCCTTGAAGGATAATTTGAGCTAGGGGTCTTGAGGCATACCTTGTAATTGATTTCATGGCTCTCTTTGAGATAAGTAGAAAATATCACCCACATCATCCTTCATGGCTCTTTTTGAGATAAGTAGAAAATATCACCCAAGTAGTATCATGATTTGGCACCATCCTTGAAAATAATGTAAAATGTAGAGTTTCCTATATCCATTTGTGGTCATTTTCTATGTAGCCTACAGAACCATAGATAATTTATTTAATTAAGAAACCTCTCATAGATATTGGACATATTTAATTGTCAACATAGGGACATGAAATTGAATAGGACCAACACCATATATTTATCATATTATTACTTAGGTTTCCACTTATTGTATTGAAAAGTAAATCAAGAAAATATCTATTCATTACTTCAAATAAAACTATTATCAACAATGTCTACTATTATGGAATAAATTAACCAACTTATAATTAAGTGAAATAATAGATAACAACTAAAGGATATGAAAATGATTATACTAGGACTAAATTAAATTTATTGTACTATATAACTCATTTATATTTCTTAAGTTGTAGGAATAATATACAATCCATTGGTGTTGTTCAACAACATTACATTATCAATTATAAACTAAATTACCTAATTTACCAACATAAAGAAAATGAAGGAAGTCTACCTCAAGTGGTCTCACTCGAGTAAACTCTAGTTTTTATCAACATTTAATAGAAATGAAAATAATGCTTACTATATTCATAGATGCATGATAAGAACAATTTTAGTTAGATATATATACAACTACAACATTAATGTATTCAAAATGGTATTAACCATTCTATGCACATGAAGCTTCATTATATAGAGTTCATGGCAGTGTGAATTATTCAACTACCAAGGTGACTAATTCCTTAGATCTAGGATGTATATTTAATAAACCATAAGAGACAGTCTTGTTACCTAGGAATACATAGCTCTAATAGTTAAAACATCACTACCATCTCTTATAAACAATAATATGAGAAATATTAAGTTTTTATAAATACAAAAATTCAAAAGTAACAAGTCTTTGCCATCTTCATCTCTTGACAAGTCATAGGAACACCTCACTTCATTGGATTGGTTCAATTTTTCTTCCTTGCATGACTGCTTGTTTATATCCTGGACCTCTAGGAGATATTTACTATGTCTAAATGCTACAAAATATAGTTATTATTCTTAAATAACCACATTTAATACAACAACACATAATATCATCATATTTACTTCCATAATTGGCCTATTAATCATATTATATATAAGCTTGAGAGTATAGCATACATGTGTTGTATCATACCAAATATCAAGTTTAAGCATCATGGACACACTTAAGAAGATAAAATGTCTTAAATATAGTCTATGAAAACCTTATAAAAAGGACTATTAAACTACCCCTTCATTCAATTAAACATAATTTTATTAGAGGGAAGGTGACAAATAAAGAAGCGAAGCTATAATATATTGAGAATAAAGAGAAAATTGTAGACATTTTTGAAAAAACCCTTCGTAAGGAGACTTATGAATATCTCCAAAAGGAGTTAGGAGTAGCTTTTTCTCATCTTAAATAAAGAGGATAAATAGGTTGAGGTTGATTGTAGACTTCCCGCCACTAGTATCTTGGTGGCCTTGTAGAGTGTATTCAAGTGTGTAGTGACACACTGAGAGAAGGAGTTTCTAATTGAAAAAAAAGATTCAAGATTTTAATTAGGGGAGAATGGAATCATGATTGGCACATAATGAACAAGATAATAATTAGGTGAGAATGGACTTAGAATATGTGCACCTTTAGTTGGAGAGAAAATCTTAGAATTGTTAACCTTTTCAATTAATGTTAAAGGCAAGAATAAAGCCCAAAATTCTATATCTTTCAAGAGAATTGTTGTACTCAAAAGGTTTCTACAATAGTAGCTACATTTTTTAGGAAATAATTATTCAAATCTAGTACCATCTATAATCACCTAAAAATGGACAAAGGCAATTTAATGACAATTCAAAGAAAATCAAGTCAATTCAAAGCCAATCACAGACATAATTGAATCAATTGAATCACAATGCACATTTAGCCAATCAAAATGAAAATCAAAGTCTAAATCAAGACCAATCAAAATTGAGAGCATTTTAATCAAGTGCAATCAAATCAAAATACAATTAATTTAATTAATTGTATAGTCTTGGATTAAATTAATTCAACCCATTCAAGGGGTACATGGCTAAAGAAAATCAATTAAATCAATTAATTAAAATCAATTACTCTCAACAACCCAAAAAGAGAGGAAAATCAATCAACCAATGAGATTAAAAGAAAGACACTCACATGGATCAAGCCAAATTGAATCTCAATCACTCAAAGTGAAAGAGAATCTTAGACATCCATCTTGTCTACTTGTCCCAAGCTTTGAGGACACAAACTTTGCTTTGTCTTCAAAAGGTGGAACCAAAGACTTAACCCCAACTCAACCATGATCAAATCCAACCACACCCCCTCACATTGGGAAAATCTATGAAAGGAAGGCTAAAAACCTTCATAATTCATCAACCACCTATCTGAGAATTGCATCAAACCTCTTGCAATTTGAATTTAGAAAGCATTTTGAGAGCAATTTTAGCATTTCATATTGATAATTGTTAGCATTTGCATTGTTTTATCATTGTCATTCTCATATTAGAACTGCCATTAGTGAGCTTGCTGAGAGCTTCATTATTCATTCTAATTAGAGAGCCATAGGATGCTCAATTAGTCTTTGATATTGTGAAATATTTTCTCAATTGTGGTTGTATTTAGTTCTTATTTCATTTATTTGTCATTGATTAACCCTAATCCTATGAAGATACATTTATTTGTATTCAAAATGGTGCCCACTGTGGGGTAGTAAGCCTTAATTTATCAATCTTATCATTTAGATAAATTTTTGTATGCTTGTATTTGCTATTTTCCATGGAATTTTTGTAGTAAACAGGTGAAGTGTCACCTACAGAACATTCAGTTACGCTTGTAACAGATTTAATGATGCCTTCAGACTCCGTATCGATGCCTATTCATTGAATACTCACGCCTGGTGATACATTCTGATGCTGTCTTAAACATTCTGTTATCGCCTTGGAGAAAAGAATTCACACCTCTATGATAAAGTGTGCTAGCCTTTGCACAAAATAGTCACGTTTATGAGCAAATAAGTGTTACACATCAACAATCTATTATCACTTGTTGTAAAGCTTTGCTACACAATTGGTGAAATCACTCACACTTGTGAACTTTTATCTTACACTTTGCTTAATTCATTCTCACTTTGAGTTAATTTGTTGTCACCTTGACTATTTTTAATTATGCTTTGAAGTAATTTTCTTACGCCTATTAAGTTTTTGGTATCGCTTGGTGAAAGGTTTAGAGTCACCTAAGAATAGTTAATTCACGCTTACAAGAAATTTACTATCGCTTATTTGCTGGACAATGTCACCTAAAGAATTTTGTCTTAATTTGTCAGTAGATTGATAAAATCAGATTTCTAATTCTTTGTTTCTATGTTTTGACAGGAAATGCCCAGACATCCAAAGGTACAAAAGCCAGAATCTAGATACAATCAAGAGGAAAAGATAATTGCAAAAAGGATTAAGAAGGAGAATCAAGCACATCTCAAAGCTTTCCTTGAGCAAACACAAGATGAAGATAGTCAGGTATATCAGAAATACCTTGATATAGTTGATTCTTATAAAAGAAAATTTTTGTCTCTTAATTGGATCTTTAGTCCTTAAATTCTTTTTGAAGATTTACAATTAAAAGTGATCAAAGTTCTTTACATAAATATTTGTTTTGTCAATTCTATTGTGGTTTCCCCTCACATTGTTTGGTGGTGTTGACTAACTTGATGGAGTTTAAGCACATTGGATGGAGCTATGCCTAAGGTGAGTTGAAAAATTGCAAAAAATAAAATATTCTCAAAAATGCCCCTAGCTTTATGCTAGCTACGAACAAGGTATTCATCTATTCAAGCTTGCATTTTCTTAGATTGTGGCATTTAGTTTGATATAAGTTGTGGATAAAGTAGGAAATGAATTTCACACTTCAATTATAAGAATCCCCTTGTCAAGGGATTGAAAAAGAACAAATGTGTATTTGATTGTGTGGAACAAAGGAAGACAATAGG
Source organism: Chamaecyparis obtusa (assembly GCA_027943335.1). Taxonomy (NCBI): domain Eukaryota; kingdom Viridiplantae; phylum Streptophyta; class Pinopsida; order Cupressales; family Cupressaceae; genus Chamaecyparis; species Chamaecyparis obtusa. The sequence goes on along the minus strand of BSBK01002944.1, from coordinate 1,375,091 downwards.
GATATGCTCTTCACTCTTTGAGTGGATCAAACTCCCAAACTTGTCCTACTAAGTTCATTTCTTGCTTTAAATGCACATGCTAGAAATCTAGTGGGCTCGCCTCCCGAATTTGCCTTAGCAAGGCTAGTGAGGGACAACCCAAAGTGGGATACACTTTCTTTAACCACGAGAATCTGACCCACTATAAAATGAAATGCATGTATCCTTAATGGGATTCATGACAAATGGATCTTAATTTCTCAAACTTCCTCTAGTAGTCCTCACAGATTGTGCAAAATCATACCTCAGTGCATGTGGGAAGCCCCTTAACATACTTGGGGGATGAGAGATTGAAATCTATTTGAATGGAATACTTACTAAAACCTTGATAAAGTAGAAAAGATCACCTTGTAGAGCCATGTTTATGAACCAAATTGTGCTAAGGTAGGTGCTTGAAGTGCTTTCTTGTGAAAAACTTGTGACAACATTCTATACATCAAACATTTGTGTTTAAAAAGGGTAAAAGAGACAATTGAATGTGTGGTTGTTGTGTTTGAAAGACATAAGAAAGTGAGAGATATCCATTTAAAATCATCTTATCTTTTAAATCTCTTCAATAATAAAATCAACAACTCTAAATATCAAGGATCATTTAAAAAATGAACCATTGTTGGATGCCAGTTTCCACGTGATCCCAAGCATATAGAGTATCCTTACAAGGTGATAGCATTCTTGTGGAAAGAAAAGAAGATGAAATTGAGTACCAAAGTGTATTTCAAGGTCACAACCAAGAGGAGCTTTTTCCAAACCTATTTGAACAAAACCTTGACAACTTGGATAGGAATTCAGCATCCCATAATTTTCAACAAGGAAGGAATGAAAATATCAATAATGCCAACCAAGATCCAATGGGTACGCTTGAAGAGAGAGTTGACAAGGCTGCCCAAGATCTAGACTTCTTAGAAGTTATGGAGAAATTAATAGATAGGGATAGGGAGAACTTTTTCCTAAACCTAGCACATAAGGGAGTAAAGCTTCCTCATGACTTTGATATAGACTAGCTTAAGCAAAACCAGTAGCCAGAGGATCCAATGAGTGCTATGACTAAGAAAATCAAGGCCTTCTAAGAGAAAATAGATACCCTAAAGAAGGTGGCTGAACCTAAAGCCTTCTCAATTGAAGCTTTGTGTCCTTTTCCATTTGACAAAAGCCTAGTTATGGCGTCATTTCCCTTCAACACTGTTTTTCCTAAATATGATAAATACATGGGTAAAATAGACCCACATGATCACTTAAGGGAATTTTGTGCCCTAAGTATAGATTTCATGCATAATGACACGTACCTAATGAGACTCTTTCCTAGAAGCTTAGGAGGACCCGCAATGGAGTGGTTTTCAAAACTACCCCAAGTAGTCAAGACTTTTGTGGAGTTGGCCTCAAAGTTTATAACCGATTACTCTTACAACATTGAACGTGAGATCACGATGCTCAAGTTATGCGATACCAAGAAAAAAGAGGGAGAGTCCTTCTTAGGATTCTTACAAAGGTGGAGGACCATTTTTGCAAGGTATCCACAAACTATTCCTGAGAAAGAGAAAATGGAGATCTTCACCAATAACTTGACCACGGAAATGAACTATCGATTAAAACTTCAATGTCCTCCAACATTTGAAAAAATTATTGAAAATGGAGTTAATATTGAAGATTTTTTGGTCAAAAGAGGTGAGATTAAATTATTTAAAGACAATAAATCCAACAACAACAACAACAGCAGCAATAACAATAATTATGTTCCTAAATATTTCAATAATCAAGGGTCTAACAATCACAATGATAAGTCAAAATCATGGAATAAAAGTAACAATAAAAATCTTGTGAATGATGGGGTTGTGGAGTCACACAACTTGAAGTCTACCCCTTTTATTCTACCATATGGAGCGAATTCTTCAAACAATGTTAATCAAGCAAGAAAAGCTCCATATAATTCCAATAATTATAACAACAATAATTCAAATACTTCCAACAATAAGACTTGGGATAAATCAAAATCAAACTCCAGTTATAATAAAACTAAATTCACTCCATCGGGTGAACCTTTGGAGAATGTACTAAAAAATTTGTTGGCTAATCAAGTTATCACACTACCAGATATATCAAATTATGAACCTGAAGTCAAACCTCATTGGTGGAATGCATCTCATCATTGTGAATACCATCAGAAAAAAGGTCATCCAACCAACGAGTGCATGAAATTGAAACATTTAGTAAAATATTTGATTAATAACAACATCATCCAAGTTGAAGGACCTTGAAACAATGAGGATCACATGGCCTACAAAAACCCCTTTTTAAATCATGAAAAGGGTGAGTCATCCAATGTGAATCAAAGTCAAAAGAAGGGTAATGAGAAAGTAAACTTTTCCCATACTCATGATAATACCATAAATACTCTAAGGGAGGAAGATCAAAGCATAAATACTATCATAATAAGAGGCAAGTCAAGAGATGAATCAACAAATGTGGCCACTAGGGGGAAAGCATAAAAAATTGTCATATCTAATAATGCTCCAAAAGTGGTGATACCAAACCAAGCTTCCACATCATCATCCAAACAATACAACTTGGTTGACCAATTGCAAAGAACTCCAGCTCAAATATCTATTCTTGAGCTACTCAAATTATCACCAATCCATAAGGATATTTTGGAAAAAGCTTTGTTGGAAACAAATGTGCCTCTAAATTTGGCGGTAGACAAATTCCAAAACATGGTGGGGCATCTAATTGCACCTCATTGCCTATGATTCTCCGAGCAAGATGATATGTCTCTTAATCATTCCCAAAATCTGCCCTTACACATAGAAGTGTTGATCCATAAGCATAGGGTGAAAAGAGTCCTTATAGACGGAGGTGCTGGCCTAAATATTTGTACCCTTAGCTTGGTGAAAGCCTTAGGATTTTCTGAGGAGGCTATTGACCCAAAGAAAAAAATAACCATAAAAGCCTACGATGATGAAGAAAGAGCTGAGAGGAGTCATAGTTTTTCCCATAAGAGTTGGTCCCATGCAAAAGGAGACCATATGTCAAGTTTTGGACCTAAAATTGACTTATAAATTTTTTTTAGGAAGGCCATGGATCCATGAAATGCAGGCCGTTCCTTCAACATATCACCAATGCATTAAATTTCCATATCAAGGGCAAGAGATAATGGTAAGTGGAGACCTCAATCCCTTCCAATATTGTAATAATGTTAAACCTATCAATGACTCATTGGTTCCACATAATGCTGAAGGGTCTACATCAAATCAAATGAAACAAAGCCAAAGTTCCAAGGATATTCCTTTATGGAAAGGAAAAGAAAAGATGGAAGAAGAAATTGCTATTCAAGAAACTCCAAAACTCATTAACCAATCCACATCGACTAAAGGAAAAGAGAAGGTTAATGAGAATAACATTTTTAGTGAAGAAGAAAAAGAAGAATCTACCAAGGCTGTCACAAGATACCTTCAAGAAACCCAAAAAGCAGAAGAAGACTCCTTATCGAAGGAAGCTGTCCAAGTGTCCACCAAAGAAGCACACTACCAAAAGATGGATAAAATGATGAAAAACTTTGATCAACAATGCAAAATCAAACAACAAGGAGTAGGTGAATACTCCTTATCAATGATGGATCTACCCTTATCACCAAAATCCTTTGGAAAACCTTCGAAACTACCTCATAAGTATAATGATAACTTTGTGAGAGCAAGCACATCATCCGCCATGAATGAAGAAGACAATGAAATTCTGAATTGGCTACATAAAGATGAAGAATCAAGTGCCCATGTTAAACATATTCAAAATCCAATCATTCCCACACATCAATATGGGAAGGGGTTTGCAATCATGCAAAAAATGGGTTATAAAGGTCAAGGACCTTTAGGTACAAGGAATGGAGGGCTAATTGAGCCCCTAGAGTCCACATGGCGAGATTCCAAGCAAAAGATAGGTTTAGGATATCTTGAAGAAGGATATACACAAAAGCATTATCCCAAAGTATATGATCAAATAATCCAATTAAAATCTCATAGTGATGAGGATTCTAATGAATGGGAATGGGAGACTCTATCAGATGAGTCATGCCATTACAAAGACATTGATGTTATTCATACATATGCATCTACCAAAAACAAAGGACTAATGGTTGAATCCACTTCAAATCAAGCATCTAGTTCTAGTCAAGAGATTCAAAATGATGTACCAAGTATAGAAATTGAAATAAATCAATGGATAGGTGAGCCGCATGTTCCATCATGGAGACCTACTATGGAAGAATCAAATGCTAGATTTAATCTGCATGATTTTTATCCAACGGAAACCATAGTGGAGTCTAGTGAGGAGGAGTTTGATCCTTCTTCTTTAGAACACTTAGAGGAAGCCCATGTCTGAGATTTTGAAGATACAATGTATGAACCTTCCAATAATATGATAAACACTTTAAGCCCCGTTGAGAAAAATCCAAGTGTTGACCCATTAATTCTCATTCGACCGAACCTAATTGAATGGGATGCCATTGAACCTGATACCTTACCGACTTTCTTGAATGACAACACGCTGTCCCAATACCTCAACCCGATTGAACCTTCTTTTACCAAGGACTATCAAGAAGAAATGATCAAAGGGAGCATCCAAACTCTTAATCTGAGAAAAAATGAAAAAAAAAAAAATAGAAAAGGAAAAGAATCGAGTGTTGAAAACCACTTTGTGGCAACATTAGATCCAAAACAAAGAAAAAAAGAAATAAAGGATGTTTCTAAAGGTGAAAACCAAATTGAGGCACCTTTGGAAGGGAGTTTGGATGTTCTACCAAACCACTATGAAGAAAGGTCTCCAATTCTAATCGAGCCAATAGAAAAGATAAACATTGGATTAGATATAGAGCCCAAGATTATTCACTTAGCATCATCCCTATCAAGTGAAGAAAGAACAAAATTCATTGAGTTCTTCAAAGAAAAGCAAGTCAATTTTGCTTGGTCTTATGATGATATGCTAGGTTTGGACCCGAATTTGATAATGCATCATCTCAATATAAAGGAAGGAGCTAAACCAGTCAAACAGAAACTAAGGAAAATGCACCTGCATATAGCCCTACTTGTCAAAGTAGAGTTAGAGAAGCTATTGAAGGTTGGATTCATAAGAGCCATTGATTATGCACAATGGATATCTAACATAGTGCCGGTATAAAAAATGGATAAGTCTATCAGAATCTGCACAGATTTTAGAGACTTAAATTTAGCATGTCCTAAAGATGACTTCCCATTACCAAGCATTGGTGCTATTGTAGACTTAACAGTGGGACATTCCATGTTTTCACTCATGGATGGATTTAGTGGCTATAATCAGATCAAGATAGCCCCCGAAGATCAAGATAAAATTGCTTTTACATGTGCATGGGGTACATTTTGTTGGAATGTCATGCCTTTTGGCTTTAAAAATGTCGGAGCAACCTATCAAAGAGCAATGACTACTATATTCCATGACATGATGCATAAATTCATGGAAGATTATGTTGATGAAATTCTAGCTAAGTCACATTCAAGGAAAGAACATCTTCCCATATTGGCAAAGATTTTTGAAAGATTAGAGGAATTCAAAGTAAGATTTAACCCAAAGAAGTGTGCTTTTGGAGTCCAATCCGGCAAACTTCTAGGTTACATTGTATCTGCTAAAGGAATAGAGGTTGATCCTGCTAAAGTAAAATGAGATCCCTACAAGGAAATGGAAGCACCCAAAATAGTTAGTCAAATGAGATCCCTACAAGGAAGAATACAATCCATTAGGAGATTCATCTCTCAATTGGCAGAAAAGTGCCACAATTTTAATCAACTTTTGCATAAAGACACTATATTCAAATGGGATACCAAGTGTGAAGAGGATTTCAATTTACTAAAGAAGTACCTTAAGAATCCACCAATATTGATGCCACCTATCAAAGGCAAACCTTTAATCTTGTATATTTCAGCAACAGAGAATTCATTGGGGGCACTCCTAGCACAAGAGGATGAGAAAGGAAAAGAAAAGGCAATCTACTACATTAGTAGAACCTTAGTCAAATATGAGCTGAATTATACTTTCATGGAAAAAGCATGCTTGGCTGTAGTTTTTGCTTCACAAAAATTACACCATTATATGTTAGCCCATAAAATAAGGCTCATTGCTAAAATTGATCCTTTGAAATATCTACTAAGCAAAATTGCATTAAATGGAAGGTTAGCAAAGTGGGTGATGATCCTAAGAGAATTTGATATAGAATATGTTGACAGAAAAGAAATTAAAGGGAAAGTCATAGAAGACCAATTAGCAGATGCACCACTTCATGGTGATCATCCTATACAAGTTGAATTCTCGGATTTAGAGATTGTGAAGGTTGAGGCAAAAACATGGTAGCTTTATGTTGATGGTTCTTACACTCACCATGAATCAGGAGCAGGCATACTTCTAATCATGCCTCAAGGATCTACTATACCTAAGTCATACAAATTGCTATTTCCATGTACAAATAATATAGCAGAATAAAAAGCCTTGGTTATTGGAATCAAGCTGGCCTTGGAATGGAAAGTAACAGAACTAAAGGTATATGGAGATTCGCAATTAGTCATAAATCAAGTCAATGAAGAATATAATGCCAAAGATGACAAATTGGTACCTTACAAAACAATGGTGGATAACCTCAAGAAGTATTTCATTATCATTACATTTGAACAAGTGCCGACGAAAAAGAATAAAGCAGTAGATGTTATGGCAACTTTGGCCTCACTTTTACAGATGCCTGATTAGAGTGCTCGATATGAGTTATTAGTAGAAGAAGAAACTCAACCTGCGTATGATCCAACCCATCCTTATACCATTTTCCTACTTACTACAACCGAATCACCTTGGTATGGACCAATTTACACCTATTTGAAAGACCAAACCCTTCCTATCAACCAAACACGAAACCAAAAGAAGAGTTTCATTAGACAAGCCTCCAAGTACACTATAATTTATGAAACATTTTATCAAAAAAGTCTTGACAGAATGATCCTTAGGTGTTTAGAAGAGGAAGAATCAAACTTAGCCTTACGAGAAATTCATGAAGGAATTTGTGGATCACATTCAAACAGATTATCTTTAGCTAAGAAACTTCTTAGGATAGGATATTTTTGGCCTACCATGGAAAAATATTCTTGAAACTTTGCAAAAACTTGTAAGAAATGTCAATTTCACAAAAAATTGATACATGCACTGGCACAAGAGTTGCATTCGATGACTACACCTTGGCCATTTTATTAGTGGGGTCTAGATTTAATAGGAATGATTTATCTACCATATTTGAATGGGCATAAATTCATCATAACAGCCACGAAATATTTTACTAAGTGGGTGGAAGCTGTACCCCTATCAGGTTCAACAAGAAAACATATATCCTTGTTTATCCTAAATCATATAATTTGTAGATATGGCGTACCTCATGCCATCATAACAGATAATGCAAGACATTTCAAGAACAAGGATATAATGGAGTTGTGTACCAAATTCCACATGATACATCATTCATCTTCAATCTATTATCCTTAAGGTAATGGACAAGCCGAAGCAACAAACAAAAACATATTGAAAATCTTGAAGATAAAGGTGGATAATTCTGGTAGGGATTGGCATATCAAGATAAACCCGACCTTGTGGGCTTATAGAACAAGCATAAGGATGCCAATAGGGGCTACACCCTTCTCCTTAGTTTTTGGAACAGAAGCAGTATTGCCTTTGGAGGTAGAAATTCCATCATTAAGGATATCTATGCATGGTTTGATCAATGAAGAGGACTATAGGGTTGCTAGACTACAAGAACTAGAACTATTAGATGAAAAATAGAAAGAAGCCTTTGATCACTTAAAGATGTATCAAAATAGAATGTCAATATCTTACAATAAGCATGTCAAGCCAAGGACATTCCAAATAGGTGATCTAGTGTTAAGAGAAAATCCCAAGAACCAAGTAGAAAGGGAGAAGAAAGGAAAGTGGGAAGCCAACTGGTTAGGACCATTTCTTATTATGGAAGATTTTGGAAGCGGCACATACAAGTTATCAGATTGTGATGGTGAAGAACTGCAAGAACCTATAAATAGAATACATCTTAAAAGGTTCTATACATGAGGTAAACAAAAGGGTATAAAGAGTATCAGATGGAGAGCATCATATTTATTGTACATAGTTCAATAGAGATCTCGAAAATCCCAAAAACATTGGAAAAGTTGAAAATATCAAAAACATTTGAAAAGCACAAAAGATCAAAAATAGTGGAAAATTGAGCATGAAGAAAGTAAAAACATTCAAAAAAGATGTTGTCTTGGTGAAAACCTAGTAAATAGGCACCTTGATGATGTGTAAAAAAATTGAAAAAATTGAAAAATACAAAAAAAATCAAAAAAGGAAAAAAAGTGCCTTGGTGAAAACCTAGCAAATAGGCACCTTGGTAGCAAAAAAAAGAGAAAAAGCTTTAAAAATAGAAAAAAAGAGCTTGATCTATTCAATCGGTGAAAACCTGGTAAATAGGCACCATTGAACGTCCAAGTCAGTTGCATACTTAGAAGGCCACCTTGTAAATATTGCATTCACCAGCATTTGTATATATCATAATAAAACCCCACAGTTGCATTTGCGAGTACCTCAAGATTTTGGTCACCTAATCGAAAAATTGTCCTAAGTCCCACAAATAAAATCAATATCAAATTGGGGGCAATCTACTCTAAAGGAGCAAGGATTCATCAACAAGCTTTATTCAATCAAAGAATCAATTCATCACACTTGAAAGAGGAACACTGAATCAAATCTACATCCTAATCCAATTTGAGCCTAAAATGAAGAAAACAGATCCAAGAATTAAATGACCTTATCTTTATCAGGATTAAAAAATGAAATGGTAGAACTACACTTGAACTATGGATTTGAAAAACATGGCAAATTTTTTTTCAAAGTGTTGAAATAATTGATGAAATTATCTTTTTCTAGCGAATCGATGAAAGTTTTAGACTAGATGAGCTATGATGAAAGCATGATATTTTCTTGATTTCTGCATGACTGTCTTAAAATCAACATTTTAAACCATGTAAATTGTCTAAGGATGTGATCATCAAAGAATCATCGAGGACTTGTACATAGAATACAATGGAGATTTCTGCTTGTTTACGTAAACGGATCTCTTGGCTATTTTGATCTTCCATATCATAATACCAACATCCACTTGCAACATAGAATTCGATAAAATCAGTACTCACCCTCTCATGATTGGCTTCAATCAGTGATAGGTGTACCAAAGAGACTGATGGGAAAGCAAACAAAAGCGGCAAAAAGTATTCATATCATCATAGTTGAATTAGTGATGATTGTACTAGCAACCAGATTCCAAAAAAGCTCAATGATGAAAATAAGCTCCAAATCTTGAATAATGACAGTTAGCTGCATCCATGTTAGATTAAGTGCATTGTGTTTTGTTAGCTTTTCTTAGTTTAAATTGCAAGGGGAACAATAAAATAGAGGGGGTTTGAATCAAACATCATGATCCGTCATTCTAAACAACGAAAATGAGATTATCTTGTGCATTCATGCATATCATTAATCATTAATCATTATTCATCCAAATGCAAAAAATAGAGAAGAAATCATTCTTCATACATCATTTGCATACATGTAATTAAAGATAGACATTGCATACATTTGAAAAATCAAAGAAAACATAGAATCATTCATTTGGCCATAAATTTTTTTTTGCATCCATACATGAACAACAATAGAAAACATCTCATAAGAATCCATACATCATTGCATTCATCTATCTATATCATAAACATAAGATACGTTGCATCCATCACATCATCAAAAGTAAATGCATCCTAAAAATCATATAGCTGCATATAAAGATAATCTCATAACATCAACTCATCAATGAGACTGAAGGAATAGATCGTCATATATCATCAAAAATGTGTTCATCAATGGATCTAGTACATCAAGTATATCAAGATATAATCTCATGAAAATGGTACATCACAAGTTTCGATCGATCAAAAATAGGAAATGTGCAACAAGAGGACATCAATGCAGGATCAATCTGTCAATAATCAATCATGACCCTGTAGCACCATAACCATCTGGATGTCTACCATCCAGTGAGGGAGGAGCCTGAGAAGTGCTCGCTCCATCCTATCTCTTCCCAATGACTACTGATAGGAACTGCTACATCAAGGTGGAAAGCTGATCTAACCGACCCACAACAATGGACATCTCTGCCCTTATAGACCGTACCTCTCGTACTACTGGATCTTGTAAACCCTGTCCTTGATCCTGTGGCAGCTGACCTGGTGGAGGCATCTGTTATGCTGGAACCTATGGTGCCTAAACCTGAGGGGCACCATCATCCTACTGTGCCAAGGCCACTCTCTGTAACTGTACTAAATGATCTAAACTTCCTGGAACCTACCGAGCAGCATCAACATGGGCCTATCTTTGTGCTCTCTACTGGTGATGTACTCTATCCTGTCTCACTATGGCTCGAGGATGAGCTGCATGGACTGCATTTGCCCATCTATCTCTGGCCCTATGTCGAATCTATACATCTCTCACATGGCCTCTACCTGCTGCACCTTGAGGACCTCTATGTCCTCGACATCTCCAATGTCTACCACCCCCATGCCCATCATCATCATCACCACCATGGCGAGCGAGCATAGGATCCACTGGATCTGTGAAACGAATGAACCTATTTCGAGACCACCAGTCTTGATACTCATGGGACATCCTAGCATCAGCTATCCCTAGTAACATCTCCCATTTGTAGAAATGCATCCCGACAATCTGACTCACAGCAACTGATAACCAATACATGGACCCCATAGAGATCTCTCGGCCTGTACTCGAGCATATAAGGCAATTCCCAAAGGCATCTCCTGAATCCTACCATACTATCTGGAGACCCAACCAAAATAGAATCACTCAATAATAGTATCTGACTTGCCAATCATCCAACATGGATAGAACATATATGGTAACTCATCATCATCCTCCCACCAACCCTCGCAACCAAGATAGGGGCGCCATGTCACAACATCTAGATCATCTATCTGACGTCTCAAATAATCCAGGTCACCCAAATGATGCTGAATCACCATCCCAGTATACAGATAAGCATAAGGATATTTGCGAGGTTGTCTCCTATCAGAAATAGGCCTAGTAATGGGAAGATGCTCCCAAATCCATAACTGTAGAATGATAGCACCAGTAGATAATGAAGAAATCCCTCTGTACACAACCTTATGAATATCATGATATAGCTGGGCTAGCACATAAGAACCCCAATCAAAATGCCATGGATGTGCTAGTAGATCCTCCAAAATCCTACCTCAACCCACAGAGAAGCCATGACCTCATCGATCTGGAAGAAGTAGTCCACCAATCAAGGCACCAAGAACTGCTGGCAATATAGGGAATGAAGCAAACTTTGGCTAGGTGATCATATCATCATCAATATAGTTGTCTCTGAACACTCGCTGGCAGACAGTTGATCATACATAGAATCATAATATACAAGATCTCCCCGACAAGGAATCTGTAACAAATGATATACGTCCTCCAGAGTAATCATCATCTCACCATGAGGGAGATGGAAAGTATTGTGGTTAGAGTGCCAACGCTCTACCACAACTGTCATCAAACCATGGTTCAGCTAGAACCAGGGAAGATCAAGAAGAAAGCTCAAACCACATAACTCTACCACACGCAACAAAGCAATAGTTAATGTCTGCCTAAGGTCAATAACCTAGGATGGAACTGAACGGATATATAATATAGGCTCGTCAGCTTGTTTGACAAAAATGAGAGAATCATATCAGCATAATATACCAAGGAACATCTAAAGTCGATCAAAGTTATTACACAATCCATTTGCTCATCATGAGTACATCAAAACTCCTAACTCTTTATCTTGAGGAGGGAAAATCATTGGTTTACATCTCTAGATCTTGAGGGTAAACTATTAAATCATCATCCTATCATAACAGATTGATAACTAAAATTCATTGGTATTCCTATACTGCTATTCTAATCAATTTTTTCGATCAAACATAACTGACCTACTCATATTATTCAAATCAATCATCGGGACGTACTAAATTTTTTATAAAAAATAGTCAAGTACAACTGAAAATTTTGCACAACAGGCTGCAGGCATGATTTTCATCATCACAGGTGAAATTTATCTTACGTGACACAAAAATGTTGACAGGCGACATTATTTTGTTGTTACGCGACAAAAGTTTCATACGCAACACTCATTTAAGCTAGGCGACAACTAATTTTTGACAGACGACATCAAAAAGTGCTAGGGTTTTCAACACGTAAACAGATGGTAAACTTAGTTTTTTACCTAGGTCTACGCGTGATCAAATTAACCATGAGTGACAACGAAAATGTGTTAAGCGACACTAAAAGTTTCTTAAGTGACATTAAAAACTGTAGATGTGATAGTTAAAAATGCTAAGCGACATTAAAGTTTTCATACGTGTGAATGAAATAATTCAAAGCATTGCTAAAATTGGAAAAAGCAATAAATGCTACTTAAGGTATAATAAATGCATTAATGAAGGTTGAAAACCACTTACCGGAGCTCCATAGTCAGGTGGTCTAGCATATCTCCAACATTGCTCGAATCGATGCTCTCAAATAGGCACAACCATCATGAAAAATAGCAGGGGACCAAAGCAAAATCACTGAAGAAGAAAGTAAAAATGAATAGTAAATTTAGGTTTTTAAACCTATTTATGCTAATTTGACCTAATTCTAGGGTGAAAATTGAACTTTGACCTATATTAATCTATCCTAGTTAAGAGAGGCAATTTATGAAGTGGGGCATATCAAAAGTGTTTTTCAGAAATGAAAACATATCAATCAATCTATCAAATTAAAAACAAACATATGTTTCATTTCTGAGGGGGCATACCATCACATTATTAAATCAATAACATCAAACAAGATCAATGACCAATCAGAAAAATCAAAGGGAAATCTTTTAGTAAAAAAATTTTCGTAATAAAAAATGAAAGGGGCATCATATCAAATCAGTTATCAAACATCGCATCAGGGACCATTATCAAAACAACCATCATATCAGGATCTTTCATCAAATCAAACATCAATTAGGAGAGTTTCATATCAATCATTATCTGTATCAATTTCATATAAAAAATCAAAGGATCGAACATTGAAATACATTAAGAATGAACATCAGAGATCGACCATCATTGAATTAGGACCTATCAATCAAGCAAGAATAGAATATTCTTTGAATTGACATGCTTCACACGTCAACTCAAAGAGGGGCATTTGTAATCACCTAAAAATGGACAAAGGCAATTTAACAACAATTCAAAGCAAATCAAGTCAATTCAAAGCCAATCAAGGACATAATTGAATCAATTGAATCATAATGCACAATTAGCCAGTCAAAACAAAAATCAAATTCTAAATCAAGACCAATCAAAATTGAGAGCATTTTAATCAAGTGCAATCAAATCAAAATACAATTAATTTAATTAATTGTATAGTCTTGGATTAAATTAATTCAACCCATTCAAGGGGTACATGGCTAAATAAAATCAATTAAATCAATTAATTAAAATCAATTACTCTCAACAACCCAAAAAGAGAGGAAAATCAATCAACCAATGAGATTAAAAGAAAGACACTCACATGGATCAAGCCAAATTGAATCTCAATCACTCAAAGTGAAAGAGAATTTTAGCCATCCATCTTGTCTACTTGTCCCAAGCTTTGAGGACACAAACTTTGCTTTGTTTTCAAAGGGTGGAACCAAAGACTTAACCCCAACTCAACCATGATCAAATCCAACCACACCCCCTCACATTGGGAAAATCTATAAAAGGAAGGCTAAAAACCTTCATAATTCATCAACCACCTATTTGAGAATTGCATCAAACCTCTTGCAATTTGAATTTAGAAAGCATTTTGAGAGCAATTTTAGCATTTCATATTGATAATTGTTAGCATTTGCATTGTTTTATCATTGTCATTCTCATATTAGAACTGCCATTAGTGAGCTTACTGAGAGCTTCATTATTCATTCTAATTAGAGAGCCATAGGATGCTCAATTAGTCTTTGATATTGTGAAATATTTGCTCAATTGTGGTTGTATTTAGTTCTTATTTCATTTATTTGTCATTGATTAACCCTAATCCTATGAAGATACATTTATTTGTATACACCATCTAATCCATTTCCCACATAGCCTATGATGGCAAAAATGCATATAATCTTACAAAATAACCATTATGCATAGATCAACTATGAAAGTCATAAGATAATACAAGATATACCATTGAAAAGACCTCATGAGGGAAAACTCAAGCCTCCAAAACAATACATACTATACCATTTATTCAATAATAAAATAATACAAAAAAATTACAAAGTTATTGAATAGTCTTGAAACATCAATCCTCTCCCACAAATACCCCATGTGTCCAAGCATATATCCACACCCTATGTTGTTCTTCACATATGAATTCCTCATAAAGGCTCAATATTGACATCCCACTCAACAAATCGATCTAAACTACTAAAAAATTTAGTTGCTTTTAGAGAATCAAGCTCACACAAATACAACCAAGGGGTAAAATAAAACCATGTGACTAAAGTGTTCATAAAATCATTGAGCCCACATTGAATACTAGGTAATAAGTCTTCACTTTATTGAGTATTTTTCCCATTATTAAATAATAATCTAAATGTGAGACCCACATTAAATATATTTTCAATGTGATAATACAACATGTAATGTCACCCCAAGTATGTTAACTCCTACTAATACATGTCCATCTAGGTTCCCCTACGTGCACCATAAATATAATAATACATAATATACTTTAAACATTATGCAATGTGTATAACACATTGTCCCAACATTCTTCCACTTGTTGTATACATTGTCTAAGGGTCAATCAATGAAATACATCAACATAGAAATACATGAAACAACAACAATTAGCAACATATTCTCATACCCCATCAAGATACTTGGAATAAAGACAAAGTGATCACCATCTCAAGCAAGAACTCCTCTCTTCCTCTAGTTTTCCACATATGAAAGAAAAAGAACAAGCCAAGGTGAAGATGCACCAATCCAAGAATACAAGCATCAAATTTAATTTGATAACAAAGGCTCCAATCTATTCCCATTAGACAAAAACTTAGAGGAGTGAAAATGACATCCACAACACAAGTCATTACATTGAACCATCCATGCCTCCTAGGTATAAACAACATTAGTAAACTCATGCCAACATCATATCTACCCATTAAAGTGCAATCAAGCTCCTTGTATCAAACCTATAAATGAAGTACATACATATGGAGGAACTCCCATTGAATAGGTAATATCAAATCTGAAAATAAACTCAATGCATATCAAGTTTTCCAACCAATGCTCATATCAAGGTGTGATAAGTACAAAAACATCAAGTACCAAGAACAATCACAATGATCAACACATCCAACCCAAATAGTAAATATAATCATCTATTTCAAGACTTTATTCTTTACATTTATTTTCTTAATTATATAGCAAACTTCAAAGTGTATTTTTGACCAATAAAATAAATATTTCAATTTCGATGTCACTACTTTGGATGTTATTATGAGCATTTAACAAAATATTTGCATAACAGATATATATTGGAAGAATATTAAATTATATAAATTCATAACACACAAAAGGATATGGCTTCTAATTTCTCGATTTACCTAATTATATATTGTTGGCACATAACCATCTTGATGATGTTCATTCTCCCCAAACCAAATATAAGGGTCAATAAAGTGTAAGGGTTGAGAGGCATACTAATATAAAAATATGATCAAAACTTTGATTGTTATGATATCCATGATTCCTATGTTAAGTCATGTCAAGAATCATCAATTAATATTGTATCAAGACATGTAAATAAGCTATTTAATGCCCCCTCTTCGATAATTTTTCAAATATATTTATTTAATTTTGAGACTTTATCTTAGATTAATAAGCTAAACTCTTTCTCAAGAGGGACTACTAATAACTACTTCTGATATTAATCACATTTTAATATATTATTTATACCGGCAACCTAAAATATCCTATAAAATGTCATGTTTTTCTTTTGAACTAATGCTAAAATTCAAATATAAATTTGTTTATATAAAATCCACTTAACAACTACACCTTCAAATATAAATACAAATAATATTCAATTAAAAATAAAATATTATCACAACTCTCTTTTAATAACTATTTATATTCTTTAAAATAAAATCTCAAACAATACCACTTATTACATCAAAATTAAAGTCTAATAAAAAGACTGATAAAAAGATCTAATATTAATATTAAACTGATATTAATATCTAATATTAATATTATTTGGATGCACATTTGGATAGAAATAAAAATTTCGTTGAAATCGTTCTTTAAAAGCATTTATTTTCCCAAGTAAAACAATTTATATGACCATATTCCTCTGAACTACAAAATGATGAAATAATTTTTCCCCCACGAAAGCCCATCTGGTAGTATTTTAAAACATACACACTCCATAAAATTTATTGAAATATGATTCTAACGTAATCCTAATTACTTGCTTAAAAACGTGGCTATCGTCTGCTTCGTTCAAATCAAAAGGCTGGCTGAGGGCCTGCATTTCACGTATTTAATTAGGAATCTTCCATTATAGTGGTTAGACATTCAACTGCTTATGAAACCTATGAATCTGACAGATAGGTGCCATAATAAGCAAGAAAAAAATGACCGAAACAATGAGCCTGACAAGATGTGGGCAATATTTTCTGGTTTCTTACATCAAAGATTAGGTAGTTGTACCGACTAGGATTTGTAATTAATATTGGGAAGACTCTGCCCCTACAATGTTAAATGAAAGACCAAAAAGTAAACAATAGTACATTAGAGTCTAAAATTTTAGATAGGGACGCTCTTGACTATTGCCAGATCTAACAAGAATGTTAATTTACTATGGATGGTGGTAGATAGTAATTCATATGCAACATGTAAATATATCATATAGAAAGATTAGAATAACCTAAACACCTTTTTCATTTTATAGCTCATATCATGTTACAAATATGATATGAGATAACGAATATATAACAATTTCGAAAGTAGTGTATGGTGTAGAAGATCATATACATGACGGAATCCTTGTTGATAGTTTATTCACTTGTTTCTTAAGGTTATCCATAGTTGGAATAGTGTATTCAAGGTGGAAGTATGGATAATGGTGTTGGGACTATAGGATATTAGAGGAAGTGTAATGATCAAGATGAGTAGTGAAATATGATATTGTGGTCATGGATAGGGTGATATATTATAGATATAGTAGACATGGGTTGTGAGGGAGGAATTATATGGAACATAGGTGGAGGAGAATGCGTAGGGGTTAAATAAGTACATTGAAACTAGTAATGGAAGTAAAAAAATAATGGATATATTGACAGGAAAACATTGTTGTAAATGAAGGAGAATAAGATGTGAAGAATATTGAATATTATGTATAGGTACAAGATGAAAGTGTATAATTAAGCATTGGACTATAGTGAGGCACAAAATTAATGAGATTGAAGAAGGAAAGGTCACATTGGGAGAAACAACATGAGTTCTAGTAACAATGGAAGAGGTAAAAGCATGCCTTTAGATGAGCTAGAATTGAAAGAAGAGGTGAGGTGACAATAAGAACTAGTTCAATCAAGGATAAATGTGTCCAAAAGGTCATCAGCTAATGTTCAATGTAAGATCAATACTTGAGTAGATTAAGTATGTTGACTTGGTGGTCAGCACCTCCTTTGGGGTTACCATGGATCTGGGTAAATCTGGTGTTTGTGACGTTCGTTGATAGTTCGAGCTTTTGGCGCAACGACAAACATACCTACAATTGGTATTAGAGCCTTGGGTCATGGGTTCGAATCCCAAGAGGTCTCCTTTATTCCATTGGTGCGGAACCCTCGGTCGGTGCTGAGGGGGAGAAAGTCTCCTTCATTCCGTTGGTGCGGAACCCTCAGTCGGTGCTGAGGGGGAGATTGTTGACTTGGTGGTCAGCACCTCCTTTGGGGTTACCATGGATCTGGGTAAATCTGGTGTTTGTGACGTTCGTTGATAGTTCGAGCTTTTGGCGCAACGACAAACATACCTACAAAGTATTCATAAGTGCATTCACAAGCAATATCTCATAAGTGTAAGACTTTTCTTAGTTATATATGGATGTTGCGTCATAATGAAAATCTTGTTGACTATCATAATTGTAAAATTATTTTTCAACATAAAAATCAGAAAAGATTTCATTTTCATTAGATTGAGTAGTTGTTTGGGGCTTAAATGCAACTTCTAACACATGCCAAGCACATGATTGGTGATTGAGTACAACACTTAGGAAAAAATTGACAAATGAAGACCTATACAAAGGTTTTTGGGATAGAAAACATTAAAGCCTAAATACATAAAAGAGTTGGGACTTGATCAAACATTTGACATTTTCAGATGTAGTTTCAAAAGGGTCCAATCACCTATTAAGTTGTCAAGCTCATGAAATGTGTCTCAAAACACCACCTTAAATCTCAAATATCTAATAGGAAAAGGTAAATAAACTCTCAATTGTACTTTTTATCGGATTAGTGCCACACCACTTAGATTAATTTCATGCATAAGATATAATTTACAACAATATAGATCAATCATACAACACACAACATCAATTTATAATTTTTTTCTATCTAAATTTAAATTATAAAATATTTATCAAATTAAAATATACAATTTTATAACAGTAATAAAAATCCTAAAATAAAATTTATATTATTTGTGAACTGCCAAAGCCTTAAACTAAATACACCTATCCTCCTAAGTAATTAGGATGTTCATTTTAATTTCATTGTCACCAAATATCTAAGTAAGGGGTTCAAAACTTTACAAATGGAAAAAATTATAATTAGTTTAGTGCTTCGTGAGTTAAAAGGGAATTCGCAGTAATTAAAATCAAATTAGAAACTGGCCTACCATGTTGACAAAAACACGAAGACGTAAAACAAATTCTGGTTTCTCTGCCTTTGCAAAGGCCTGCAACAAAAAAGGATAGAGTATTCACTAATTTCACATAATAATCTTGAACAGATTATTGATTCTCTTAACATTACTATATTTCAACTACGGACATTTTAAAATCCAATCAACTATTTAGATTTGAACCTTCAGAGGGCTTAAAAATGAGCAGAGAAATTGAGGAAAGTCATTAATTGTGATCTGGCCCTGCCAGTAGTTTATATGGTTTTGAGGCCAATTTCAAGCATGAGTTTTGAAGGTTCAATAATCATTTGGTCTGATCTACCATAATTTTGTGATTAATAATACTGTGGGAAGCTTTGTTTGCACAATAATAATAAATCTTAAAATTATCACCGAGCATACTTGATTCTTATGTGTATCAAGAAGGATTGAAAACAATGTGTTGTATCAACTGAATAGTATATTTAAATAATTTTTTTTCTTTTTTTAAATTGTAGGAATCAGATTTTATAAACTGCAGCGTACGGGATAAATTTTTTAACCTGATCGGTGAAGATAGCACACAAGTCCTCCAATACCATACAGACTGAAAGACTAGACCTCATGACTTTGTATTTTACTACAGAAAATATTGACCAAAACCTCAACCCAATTTTAAATATAGATCTGTTTTTGAAAAAATAATAATTAATTTTAAATATCCTTTATCTTGAATTACTTCGAGAAAGATGTCCTATTAATTCCTGTTAAATCAGTACAAGTCATAGGAATAATGAAAAAACATACTCTAATGAAATAATGGTAGCCTTTTTATCTTTGAAATGTATATTTAATTTGAAAACCAGACGTTTATTTATAGATATTTGTTCAAAACTTTTAAAAGGGTGCATGATTTATAATTGATGGCAACTTCCTTATCGTTGACATTCATATACTATTAAAGAATTCAGAGATTCACCTGCAAAGAATATATAGTTGTTATCTGTAACGTATGAAGCAACTATTAGTAGTTTAAAACTTAAAAACAGGTTATGTAATTTGATAGTTTTAGATAAAAAGTTTACAACCAGGGTACATAGCTTAAAATTTCAATTATAGGACACCCCCTGCCAGTGCTAATTTCCTTGAAAATAGGAAAAACACTGAAAATGATGTATTACACCTCGAGACAATACTGTCTAAAGAAAAACAGAAAGTTTGCATAAAAGAAGACATATTACAATTCAATATTGTAACCATTATTTTGCAAACAAATTATCTTACATAAATGCAACCACATAATGTTCAAAATCATTGATATAAAACCATTAATTTAATAAGCTATTAACTGATTCTAATAAGCTGTCCAAATTCTAAAACTTAGACCCCAGCAGTCATGGGTTGTTATGGAGAGGAAGAGGTAAGATTCTTTTTGGATACATTCAGACTGGACTGGTTAAGTGCCACTGCATTTGGCCAGCACTGAGCAAGGCAATTGCCAGATGCACAATAATCTGATGTGCTTCCACACCAATTATATTGACTGCAACACCTCCCACTGTTGCACCAAAAGCTTCCAGCTGGACTGCAAGTTGGATCTCCATTAACCATAACTACCATCAACACTAACAACATATAAAGTCCCATTATTGATCTCTTCTCTGCCATATCTTCTCTCTGCAATAACAAGAAGAATATCATAATGTTCTCTTCTTTCTGCAATAATATTATACCAGTAATGTTAAGCCAGTAAAGCTATCTGCTGTGGTTAATTAAATATTTAGGAAAAAGAAAAGCTTGTCTGGTAATATCTGCATTCAAAAGGGGTGAGATCAGATACCTACACTTGTTGAGGCCTTCTTAAAGAAAATCAACAGTGGCAGAGGCACTTCATTGTAAATAGCAATTTTGAATATTATTTGGTTTAGTGGTTTGATGTTTGGTTACCTATATATTACGATGGAGATAAGATGAGTTTCAATTTTATTGAATTTATTAATTGATTTAAATTTATATTATATTAATAAATATAGTCAAATTAGTGAGAAATATTATATATTTATGTTTTTCTTCATTCTAGAACATATATAATAATCTTATTTATTATTTTTACTCTTTATTTTTTTATTGTTAAAATATATTTTCTTTTGTTGAATAATTTTTTATATTACAAATATGATATATTGAAAATTATACATGCATTCTAGAAAAGTTGACTTGTCTTTTATAAATGGACACAAGTTATACTATTCTAGAAACCTATCAAGTCATCCAATCCTTTTTTTTTTTTTAATCTTTCTAAATGACATTATTTTTGAAATATATTACTATCATCATCCCTACAAGCTATTATATTCTAGAAGGCTCTGAAGTCATCCAATCCTTTTGAGATTTGAACCATGATATATGACATAGTTTTTAAGAATATATTATCATCATCACCAACTAAATGTAATATCTTTAATTATAATTTAACTTTCATATTTCCATTAAGAAATTAAGATTATATCAATATATACTAATCAATATTTTTTCTATATAAAAATATTCTTGATAAATGATGCAATACAAAATTTAAACAAATATTTATTATAAAATTATTTTTGACATATTTTTAAAATTCCCTCTTGATCTCAATAATATCCTTATAAAATTTCATCAATATTTTAACAATCATAGCAACTAGCTATTTATCATAAAATTGGGCACACTTTCTCATTCATTCATTCTCTTGATCATAGAAAAAAAGATTCAGAATGTTCAAGATGCTTCCACATTCTATTATGAGTGTTGAGTTCATAAATTATCCGTTTTGTTTCAAATCTTAGTGACTGTTGTTTTGGTTGTTCCTTTGATACGAGTTAGTTGTTCATTCCATGAGTCTTTTGATTTTTAAGTTTGTTTTGTTGTAGGTTCTAGTTTCATGCTGTTTTATATTTTATATTTTTCAGCCTAAGCGGGGGAGCAAGAGAAACTGTGTAGTCCGTATTCTCATTGGGTTTCTGATCTTTTTTCCAGATCTACCAGTTGGTTTTTCTATG
This sequence comes from Chamaecyparis obtusa, assembly GCA_027943335.1. Classification (NCBI taxonomy): domain Eukaryota; kingdom Viridiplantae; phylum Streptophyta; class Pinopsida; order Cupressales; family Cupressaceae; genus Chamaecyparis; species Chamaecyparis obtusa. The sequence continues at coordinate 1,352,968 of BSBK01002944.1, read as the reverse complement.
TACGATTGTGCCAACTCATTATTATGTTGGAGGCTGACATTATTGTAACATTCAAAAAAAAAAATTGACAAGCGCAATTACCTTAGCTCGTAAATTGAAACCATATAATAGCAACCTATGTTCACATAGGCAACCAGTGCTTGCCACCCTGCTCCTCCTGCTACCCCTGAATTTATGTCAACACAAGCCACTTGACTTGCTTGAAAACCCAATAGTAAACCATTGCCATAAAAACTACAAAAAAGATGTTAAGCTTTTACTTACCTGATAGAACTGGTTGCACACTGTTGAGAAGCATTGTGAGGGCAAGTAAGGTGGATAGGCTGGTTACTGCTGCCATAACTGCTTTACTGTTGGTAAAAATCTCTGGAAAATCATTCTTGGTGAGGAAAACGAGGATCATAAGAATATGCCTATCACCGTTGAGGTTAAAGTCAACACCATTACAGCGAACTTGGCAGCTGAGGGACGTCCTGCTCCAAGTTCATTTGATACTCTTACACTGCACCATATAAAAGAAAATAGTACAATAAAAAAAATTGTAGAACTATTTTCAAAAAGGTTAAAATTTAATGGCATTCCTATTGACCTGACAGCAGCATTGAAGCCCAGAGCTATCATCACTTCCCATCCATCCAAATTCATGCTGCAAGGAAAAGAAAACAAAATAAGCAATAAGAGCAACATCTAGCACTTAATCTTTGGATGCAAAAATATCCACAAACATAAATGTATGAACAGCCAAAGGTCTACAGGCAAACCCACTGTCAAGCATAATTAATATTAACGTCATACAGATGGATCAATTATATTGAGACACTAAATGTGAATATTTGGAATAATATTTTTGAAGAAGAAAAGATATCAAAGTTTACAGATTTCTGACAGTAAAAAATCCAAGATGCAGAGAAAATAAGATTTAATAGATAGTGGTATTTTGAACTTTTCTATTTCAACTTTGAATATTTATGTCTGGTAGCTATTTGTAAACATTCGTTCATTCAATCCATATAAAAAATAGCCCCAAACAATATCTAGCAATGCAACAAGGTAAGACATGGGACAACATATTAGCTAGATCAAATTTCAACTCGTACCAGACATTCATCTATCACATCTTGAAAAGCTCTTACCAGATTGAAATGGAGTCCACATCAATTTCTGGGTTTGTAAGATGACCTGTCAACACAATCAGTATCATGAGATACCAAAACTCGAGGCTGCCACAACCACAAATACATCAATCACAAAAACAATCGAATCCCCATAAAATAATTTAATAACTAAAAAGAGCAGTTGTTAGACATACCAGAGCATCACGACAGAAGCCAAGGAGAGCTTCACAATAGCCCCCAAATCTTTGAAGGTCTGTCATGACAGTCCATTCCATGCACTGGGGCAGTTCCCTAAAAATGCATATGTTAGCTGCCCTGCCCTAACACCACTATCCACCAGGACAAATTCAGAGGAACCGCCGCCCCAACTAAACCCCATTCTAATTTAACGATAAAAAGCCAGCTCAGAAAAATGTGGAAGACTAGGGCTAATGCAGAAATCCAGGCCATAGCCATGACCTTGCTTTGAGACTGTAAAAATTTCTGGACGGGAAAATTCAGAGCATATGCAAACAGTTGGGGAAGCATCCATATGACAAACTTCCCTGCGAGCTCTGAAATTTCATCAGATTGCCCAAATAGCTTCAATATTGGGGGCCCAAAAGTATAGACAGGGCTCAAAAATAGGGCTGTGACACTCAATATGATCCATGATCTCTGCATATATATTCCCATCATATGTATGTGCCCTGCTCCAAAGGCCTGGCCGCGTAGTGTCTCCAAAGCACTGCCCATGCCAAGCTGCAATGATCTTCAAGTTAGATAAGCTTGCCCATTTCATTTTCTACAGAGACCAATCTATCCAAAAACATGTTGAAAGAAATTTGCACAAATATATAATTAACACAAAACAAAACTAGTTGAATTTGAATGCATGAAATTCTGAACCATGGCAATTAAAAAAACCATGGAGAATTTATGTTAAAAACTAAAAATCAGTCAAAATCGATGCAAAAAGCACACATAAAACCCAATTTACAAACAAGGCGTACTGAATATTTCTTTACCATGGTTCCGAAAGCCAGACCAGCTATAACAGAATTTGCAATAGCCACAGCTGCGAGTTCAATGTTGCCCAAATGACCAGCGAAGGTCTGCGTAACAACTCCGACGGAATACTGGCTAATCGCTATTAATATCCGATTAATGCAGACGAGAAACCGGCGGGAATCCAAATGGATTCTTGATTACTGTCTACTCGAATTCAAGCGAAGGGTTTCGCAACATCAGAATGGAGACTGATGAAAACCTGAGGCTGTATTTGCAGTCGCCGGCAATTCTCATCCTCGGATTTCTTCACAGATCTCTGCAGGCTTCTGAACTACCGTGGACCTTACGGTATTTGCAGCCAGCCGGCAGCACAATGCAGCTATCCAGTATTTTCCTTCTTAGGGCTCCTGCTAACGAAAGAAAAATTTAAACTGTAATTTGAGCCATACATTGGTGGAAATCCAATGAGTTGATTATTTTCCCAGCCGCTACTTAGATCCGCTCAACATAACATTAGCCGAATGCAAGGCCAGTGCATGGCCGATTGCTCCTGTGTAGCAGCCTTTTATTACCAGTCTTCAAGCTTGTGCTTCCTCTACCAGGAGCTTCTGTCAGTGAGGGCTTCATCAGATCAAATTCAGCTAGGTTTTCTCAAAATCGAAGGCAACTCTAAAAGTATTACTGTAAAACACAGAAAACGCTTCTGGAATCAACCAGGAAGCTAACCGGGAGTGGCTTTAAACGGGGCTTTGCTCATTGCCCTGTTCTTGATTTTCCCCTGCCTGAAGAAACAAAAGCCGCTATTAACAAACCCCAAACAAGACGACAGAGGAAAATGGAATATGAAGAGACCCGTTCTTGACATTTGCCTTCCGGAAGAGTTGCCAACAGTCGAAGCTTCATGCAGCATAACTGTCCACATTGTCTTAAACGGACGGGTGGGGACCTATCTGAACAAATGCAAAACGAGAACCCTGATGCCATGCAAGACGGGGAAAAAATTCATGCCACATAGCCCTTCTGCGAAATGCCAGATGAAACGCCTAAACATTTTCACTCATATTTCTCAGGAAAAAAGAAAAGACTACTGGGAAAAATAGCAGCAGCGAATAAGAAAAAAGAGATTTACATATATGACGTCAGACTAATTCCGAAATTCTTTCAAAACTATAGTTTTTGACAGGATTATCTTAGAGTGCACGGTTTCCAAGGAGAGAACTAATGCTACAAAACGCTATGAAAACTTTAGTCTCCTGCCTTGACGGCAGGGACTAATAATTCAGCATCAAACGGTCTCTGAAGGGGAATTTGTTTCAATCCTTGACAGCATCAAACAGTCTCTGAATCAACAGAGCATTCGACCATTTCAGCAGGTGGCTCAGAACATGGATAATGTTTTAAGGTTAGAGATGAGGAGCAATTTTCACCAAGGTGCATGCATTGCTAGCCATTATGGGACACGAGCATGATAATTCAAACCCAGTTTTGGAGCTTCAGTTTGGTACGGGTAACAATCCATCCCCCTTCTTCGACACAGTGTCCTTGGTTGAGTAATGAAGTGTCCCAGTCGAACCCAATGGATACCATCATCAATTCCTTTTCAAATCTTTCTATTAGTGGCAATGAGGCTTCTTGTATAGAGGCGGATAATCTCATGGGTTTCGAGCCGATGGAGGAGTGAATGGACAGAGTAATCCGACAATTTTGATTAAGGCTTATAGGTAATCGGTGAGATGGACAAATGAAGGATATTATATCAGTCAAGTTTTGCAATCCACCTGGTGCAGACTATGATGAAAATAAAAAGGGCTTTGTCATATCGGGAATTTGTTGTTCTGCAAAATGGTCAATTCTAGATTTGTAGTAATACGTACAGAGATAATTATGAATGAAGTTTAGCGGGATTGTAGTTATGTAAATGATGTTAATTAAGGACTCCACAGAGCGATTATGTATTATGTATAGTGGGAATGATGTTATGTAAAAGGATTAGAAATGGGCTTCTAGATCATTAGGAATATAGTACATTTTGGCCTACGAAGGTCAGATTTTGTAAGCATTATCTTAGGTTCTTTATGGCTTTTGTAATTTGGGTAAGCATTAAAGGTTTTCTTCATTAGTTTTTCATTTTAGGAGTTCTTGAACTAGGTATTATTATTATTATTATTGTTATTCTTAGTGGCTTGCCACTTTTGCCAAAAAAATAAAATAAAATTTTAAGAATAAGTAAGAATGTTACTTTGCTTAAAAAAATAATAGTGTACTTTTTTAATAATTTTTTTTTAAAAATATAATATATAAGAATGTGACCAATGATAAAAGAAACAAATTAAATGGAATGGAAGCAATGCATCCTTCATCTTGTACATTTATTTTAATTTATAATTATCAAAAAATAAAATTATATATATATTTTTAAATAAATAAAATTGAATAATAATATTATTTATTCATTAATCATCTTTTTAAATGTTATTATATTTTTAAACATAGTAAAAGTTATATTAATGATGAAGAGCTTTTGCAACAGTGGTAGAAAAGAGGGCTATGAGCCATAATAATTTGCCTTAAGATTGATCTCATCCAAAACCTTGGGAATATGTTAGCTAATTGGTCTTACATTTTAAATATTGAATGTTTCAAAATTTTCTAGCTCTTATGATTAGCCAATATTTGGTGAATCACATTCTACTTGATTGTCATTATTCTTAGATGTATTGGCGATGCTTATGTGCTAAGTTGGGGGTGGATTTCAGCTTTACCCATTGACATTCTTGTTTTATTTCAAATATGGCCTAATTTATATCAAACAAGTTTGTATGGATGCCTTTGGATTACTTCTCTATCATTAGCGCTTTGAGAAATATGGAAGGAGAGAAGTCAAAAAATCTTCCAAGAAAAGAAAATGGATTGTAAAAGCCTCACAAACAAAATTGAGGCTACTATACCTTAGAGGTAGTTAATAGTAAGACCCATTTAGTAGGTTGCAAAGAAAATAAATTCATCAACTTGGATAACATAATCAACAAGAACTACCATGGTTTGAAGATTCCCTCTTTTATTGGAAAAGGGGGAGATTCAAACATTACTAGTAGAAATCAATATAGATGATTCTCACTAAAAGAAAGCTAGTTAAAACTCAAATTTTATGTCACCTCTAGAGGCAACCCAGGGGCATCATGGGTAGGCTGTGCGATGCACTCTTCAGGTGGAAATATAGTAGAAAAAATGGTTATAACATTAGAGGAGGATACCAATAACATTGTAGAATTTAAAGTTCTAATAAATAGAATACTCATATGTTTAGACTTGGGACTAAAATGTGTGGAGATAGAAGGAGATTTAGCAATCACAATCAATGTCAAGTTAGAATTGGAAGTATGTTGTAGACACGTAAAATTGGACAAGTACTTTTCAAAATGCAATAAATCAATAAATGGCTCAAAAATCAATAAAATGCATTAAAATCATTAAAATGGATCAAAAATCAATAAAATGGACATAATTAAATAAAGTTGAGCAAAATCAATTAAAACAAAGGAATTATTAAATAATGATGTTAAATGATTAAATTGAAGCTTAAAAGGGACAAAAAATAATATATAATTGATTTTAATCAATTAATTGTATAGTTGTTTAATCAAAAATCAAAATGAATCTATTACCCTTCCATGACTAAATTTAATTAATTAATTGAATTAATAAATCCTATTTTCTTTCAACAAAGTGATCAACCAATGAGAATTGAGAACAAAAGGACATAAATCACTCAAATATTTAAATTGTCCAAAGATTTGAAACCATTTAAAGGCTTGTCCCCTCATTTGTCCCCCCATTTATGGACAATGCAAAGTTTTTGACTCAACCAAGAGATAACCATGATTATTTCACTCCACCCCCTACCCTTGGGAAATTACTATAATTATGAGGCATTTTGGAGAGCATTTTCATCTTGGAATTTCATTTGCATAGCATTGTTACTATAGGCAATTGAGATCATTTTTAAGAGCAATTTGAGCAATTTGAGCATTTAGTATCATAATTTCATCATTCTTGAGCTAGAATCATCATAGAAGCATAGCATAAGCATATTAGCAACATTATTTCTCATTTTAGAGGTGTCACTAGTGAGGATTGTAGCTGAGAGCTTCACTTACCACTTCTATCTAGAGATCCATGGGATAATATAGATTATAATTTCAATTCTAGTTAAATTTGCATTGTATTTGATTAGATTGATGTTAGTAGATCTTAATTTCATGCAGGTGAATAACTTCATCACACAAATGGTGCCCACCGTGGGGCTCTAAGCCTCACTTCATCATTTTCATCTCCATTTACATGCTTGGATATTCTATTTTCCATGAATTGCTTGCAGGAAACTGGAAAAGTCACACCTACGGGATATTAAATCATGCCTACAGTCGGTTCTCTATCACCTAAGAGCTCTATTTTAATGCCTACTAGCTGGAGATCCACGCTTCCGATGACAAAGCCTTCAGCCATTACAGCTTAAAGTCACGCTTGTGACTCACGGAGTGTCGCCTAGCTTTAATTTACTATTGCTTAAGTGCACGCTTTGCTACGCATGTTATAATTTTAGTCACACTTTTTCTAAGGAAATTTATCCCTTAGAACTGTCAACATGTCGCTTAGCATTAAATAGTTTGCGCAAATTTAAGCTTTGTTCATGCCTTTGGATAAACTATTCACGCCTGTGTAACTTTGAGTAACACTTGAGCCACTGTAAAGTGACGCTCGCTACTATCAAAGTTACGCTTGTAAGCAGTTTAATCACGCCTATTAGCTGGATGATGTCACCTGGTGTCTGTTGTTTGTTTTGGTTTTTAAATTGACAAATTTCAATATCTAACTCTTTGTCTATACTTTTTAACAGTAAATGAGCAGACATCCGAAAGTGAAAAAGCCAGAAACTAGGTTCAACAAAGAGGGAAAAGCGTTGACTAAAAGGATTAAGAAGGAAAATCAAGCACATACAAAAGCCGTTCTTGAATCAACATTGGACAAGGACGTTAAGGTACATGAAAAATACATTGCTGTGATTGAAGCTTACAAGCATAAATTTATTTCATTAAATTGGATTTTTTATCCTTAAGCTCAATTGTTAAAAATGCAAACAAGGTGCTCCAAAGTTTCATTTACTTAAAATCTTTGTATTGTCAAATTCAAATTTTGGTTTCCCCTCATTGTGAATTGGTTGTGTTGGACTAATTTGTTGGAGGAGGGAGCTGAAACGATCACCACTAGGTGAGTGGAAATTAAAATAAAAAAACCAATGATTCAAAAATGCCCCTAGCTTTGTGCTAGCTACAAGGAAAGGTATTTTACTTGAGCAAGCTTACATTCTCTTAAATTGTGGCATTTCATTTGAATCTAGCTTTAATAAGGAGGGAATTTATCCAAAGATTTCAATTTTAAGAACCTCCTTGTCAAGAGGTTGAAAAAGAACAATAAATTGCTTGAAGTGTTTGGGAAGAAAAGGGAAAGTTAGGGATATGCTCTTCACCTTTTAGGTGAACCAAATTTCCAAACACTTAACCTTGATTCCATTTCATTGCTTTCATGAACATGTTATTTAAAGTAGAGATTTAGTGGGCTCACCTCCCGAGTTTGCCTTAACGAGGCCGGTGAGAGGGACAGCCCAAAGTGAGATACACTCACTTTTGCCGTGAGAATCCGACCCACTATAAAATGAAACGCATGTATCCTTAATGGGGTGCATGACAAATAGATTTTGATTTTTCAACCTTCCTCTAGTAGTCTTAACGGATTGCGTGAAATCGTACTTTGGTGCGTGTTGGAAGCCTCCTCAGAGGATTGAGAGATTATTTAGTCTATTTGAATGGAATATTTATTAAAACCTGGTAAAATAGGAAAGACACCTTGTAGAGCCATGTTTACAAGCCAAAATTGACTTTAGGTAGGTTGTTTGGAATTCTTTATTGTGATATACTTGCGAAAAACATCGGAGAACATACACATTAGAGTGTTTTTAGGGACATGATGACAAAGTGATGTGTGTTGCGCTTGTTTTTCTATTTTCAAACACATAAATTTCCAAAAACTGATCTTATACATTTTAAAAATTCAAAATCTTATACCCTGATAAGAGAAGTGTCGCTTGTGCATGAAACACACTCTCCTATCAGACGTTCAGTCATGCTTGTGACTTGTTGAAACACACATAGACATACTAAAGTCACGCTTAGAAAAATTTCAAACATGCCTGGAAAATGTGAAAACCCGCTTGGCAATAATAAAGTCTCGCTTGGTAACCTACAGAGTATAGCTTAAAAAGAAACTAGTGCACACCTATAGAGGTTTCAGTCGTGCCTATGCTTGGTTCAGTGACGCCTAAAAATAAAAAAGGGAAAACAAAGAGTACTTGCAGGGGGAGTCAAAATTTTTTAAGAACATATTCGAGTACCCTTTTCCGTGTTCTTACTGCTCAGGCTTTCAGTTTGGTCAAAAATCCTGTTCTGTATATTTTTAAAATTTTTTGCAAAGGATTAGACTCTAGGTAGTTTTTACTTTCATTCTTCAAGGTTCATGCCTACATTTACCAGATCTTATTATATCAAGCAAACCTTGCAAGCTGATGGGACATACTTAAGCCAAGAACTCCCTTACCTAGGAGAAGAATCTACCACTCCTAGAATACCACAAAAGTCACCCGAACAAGAAGTAGAAGACAACATGATGTATTATGGTGGTTTGGGTGGCAAAGATAATAGTGGTATTGATCTTACTAATCAGGGTGATGCCAATAATGGGGGTAATGATATGAATAACGAGGGCAACACTACTAACCAAGGCAATACCAATAATGAAGGAGCAGACCAAAATGCTCAAGGTATTGACCAAACTCACACTAGAACTCACATTGAAGCAACGATAGAAGACGCCACAGATGAAAAAGTTAGTGAGGCTATCCAATGTCCTTATTTTTGAAAGCTCATGGAAAAGGCAATGGACAGAGATAGAGAAAAACACTTCATGGACTTAGCACAAAAAGGTGTTAAACTACCCCGTGACTATGATGTCAACCAAGTCAAAGCACCAGAAGTTGAGGAAAGTACCTTAGACATCATGAACAAGAAATTCAAGATGTTTCAAATGCAATTGGATAACACTAAGCAAAGTGGGGCTCCTAAGCCTTTCTCCATAGAAGCATTGTGTCCATTCCCATTTGATAAAAGCTTGGTTATTGTGCCATTCCCAATCAATGTTGTGTTCCCCAAATATGACAAATATGAAGGAACAACAGATCCCCAAGATCACTTACAAGAGTTTTGTGCCTTAAGTTTAGAGTTCATGCATGATACAACATATTTAATGAGATTATTTTCGCGGAGCTTAGGAGGCATGGCTATGGAGTGGTTTTCTAAGTTACCCTTCGACATTAAGACCTTTGAAGAGCTAGCTTCAAAATTCATGGCTCATTACTCATATAATATTAAACATACATCAAGGTCATGATGATAATGTTATGCAACACTAAGCAAAAAGATGGAGTGGCATTCCTCACTTTTCTACAAAGGTGGAGGACAGTTTTTGCAAGATATCCTAGAAGTGTGCCTGAAAAAGATGGATATCTTCATAAACAATTTAAGAAATGAGTTGAATTACCGATTACGAATGCAATGTCCAAAGACCTTTCAAGATCTGATTGAAAACGGAGTAACAACGGAGGAAGTGCTGGTAAAAAATGGAGAACTCAAACTATACAAAGATAACAAGAACAACTCCAACAATGGCAACAATGGAAACAACGGTAACAATGGCAACAATCAAAAGAATAATTGGTTCAATAGTAACAGTTGTTATAAGAACAACAATAAGGGAATTGTGAATGATGGAGTAGTTGAATACAACAACTTGAAGGTGGTCCCTTTTGCTCTTACAAGGACACCTAATCAGGTGAATAATACCAATCAAATTCCCAATGCGCTATCCAACAAAAACCATACTAATAATGGAAATCAAGGAGATAATTCAAGGAGTACTAAATTTGATAAGTATTTGAGGCCAACCCCTCAAAGGAATTTCACACCCTTGGGTGAACCTCTTGAAAAGGCATTAAAGACTCTCATGGCTAATAATGTCATTACTTTACCCAACATTCCATGTTATGAGCCAAATAATAAGCCTAGTTGGTGGAGTGCCAATAGCCATTGTGAGTACCACAAAATTGGAGGGCACACAACAAACGAATGTCTGCAACTAAAGAATGTAGTGCAAGATTTAATTGATAATGGCACGATCACCATTGATGGACCTCCAAACAACAAAGATCATATAGCATTCAAACAACCTTTCTACAAACATGATAAAGGAGAGTCATCTAATGGCAAGAAACAAAGTGCCAATTGTATGCACCCAAAAATGGTCGCCTAGACTTTGGGCCTCATTTATTTGATTTATCAATCCTGAATCAGTTTTATCAATAATCGATATTTTCAACATTATCAATTTCTTAATCAAATCTTAATTTCGATCATATTGGATTTTTATCCTTGGATTAACCATTTTATCCTAAGCTTTTATTTACTTAAAAGGAATATTTCCTCCCCTTGTAATAAATAAAAATCCCCACCTTTTCTTCTTATCCTAAGTTGCACAAATAAAGCACTATTCTTATTTTATAAAAAGGAAAAAAAGCACTTTTTGTCTCATATGGACATAAAGTCAACTCCTATTTTCCTATTGGAGGATACTTGTGCACATGGATTGCTCCTCTTTCAAGCTCCACCGTTGATTGAGACTTTTTGTCTCTTAATCTCCATGGTCCATTCCTTTGTATTTCTTATAAAAGGAGAGCTCTCTCCCTCATTCTAAGACACTTGTTTATGCTAACTCTATGCTGCAGGAATTCTTGAAGACTTTGGAGCTTTTTGGAGATCATTGTTGCATTACATCTTAGAGTTCCTCATTTGCTTCATAATTTAGTTTCCATTCTTGCATAGTAGTTCATGTTTATGCTTTCATAGTTTAGATTTCACTTTCAAGCTTTAGAATAACTCACATAGTTTAATTAGGGGATTTGCAATCCATTGCTATTTCCTTTCATAGTTGCATTGTACTTTAATTTTGATAGATTAATCTTGCATATTCATATTAGTTTGCATTGCATTTTCATACGTTGATTCCATTTGGGGATATTGGAATTGTTTCCCTTGTCTTCATTGTGAATCTCTCATTGTATGGTTGACTAGCAAGGTCACTAGTTTATAGCTCTAGCTGAGAGCAAGTTTATCATAGTCCCTTGCAATTCCATGCATAGAGAACTATGAGTTGCTTTGTGAGGCCTCATTGTTGAGCAACCTTGCATGTAATGATTCATAGAAGTGTGGTAACTTTTGATCCATACATTTCTGGCACCCACCGTGGGGCAAGACAACTCTGTTTTGTCTTTATTTTCTTGCATTTCTGCTGCATGTTTCGGCTGTTCTAATTTTTTTTTGCAATTTTCGTGCATTGTTTGTACTTCTGTGTGTCACTATCATGGAGTCTCATGTGAGCTTCTGTACTTCCTCACTCGGGCTTGCGTTTATCTTGCGCGAGCTTCTGTACTTCCTCATGCGGGTTGCGTTCTATCTCGCGTGAGCTTCTATGCTTCCTCGTGCGGGCACCTCATTGTAGGTCATCTTGTGGCACCTCATTGTCTCTCATTTTCTGATCAAGATGACATGTCTATAACCCATCCTTAGAATCTACCATTGCATATAGAGGTTCTAATAGAAAGGCATAGAGTCAAAAGAGCTCTCATTGATGGAGGAGCTGGCCTTAATATTTGTACACTAAGTCTTGTCAAATCCTTAGGGTTGTCCGAGTCTTGCATTGACCCTATGAAAAAAATCACCATTAAAGCTTATGATGAAGCTGAAAGGGCCTCTAAAGGCATGATCGTGTTGCCCATCCAAGTAGGACCAGTCAAGAAAGACACCAATTGCCAAGTATTGGACATGAAGTTAACTTATAATATTTTGTTGGGGAGACCATGGATTCATGAGATGAAAGTAGTCCCATCCACGTACCACCGATGCATTAAATTCCTGTACATGGGTGAAGAAATCATAGTTGGAGGAGACTCAAACCTGTTCCAATGTTGTAATGCACTCAAACCCCAAGTCATGAGCTATTTATTCCACATAACTGGGAAGGAATCATTCAGAGAGCCACCATTGAAGATACAAAAATGGATGATCCGGTCATAATATTAAATACTACTCAAAATCCTCCTCAAGCTAGCTCAACGACATCAACTAAGGGAAAGGAAAAGATGAGCTACGAGGGTCCAATTATTAATGAGGGTTCATATCAAACTCCCAAGTCAGAGATAGTATGTTATAAACCTACTAGAGAAGAAAAAGATGAAGCTAAAAAGGAAAATTATAAGAAAATGGATAATATGATGGAGGCATTTGACAAATAATGCAAGATTAGTTCAAAAGGAGTAGGGGAATACTCCGTTTCTCTATTTAACATGCCCACATCTCCAAAATCACATGGTAAACCATCAAAAGACCATCTCCCACATAAATATAATTCCTATTTTGTAAGGGAAGATAACAAAGCAGCATGGGATAAAGAAGAAGATGAAGTCCTTCAATGGCTTTATCACGATGAAGAAGATACCTCAAACACTCCCATGGAACAAATTTAGCATGTTGATATATGAATCGAGCAATATGGGAAAGGTTTTGAGATTATGCAAAAGATGGGATACAAGGGAAGAAGACCCTTAGGCCAAAGGAATAAAGGGTTACTAGAACCCATTGAACCTACTTGGAGGGCAAAACAAGAAAAATCCAGAGTAGGATACCAATACAAAGGTGAAAGTTCCAGCCCAATGCAAGATTTTTATCCTCAAATAAATGCCTTAGAATCCGATGGAGATAGAGATGACTCCTGAGATTATGAATGGGATACCCTATCAAATGAATCATGTCAAGATAAGGAGGTGATCGCAATACATACTTATGCAAAAATCCCAAGGCAAGAAGTTCAAATCAATGAAGAACCTAATATCCAAGATATTAACATAGGGCATGCACCTACCAATCAAGCATGGATAGAGACATTTTGGACACCTTCGAAGGAGGGAGATTCAAACATGAGGTTTAATTTGCTCGTGGCTTTTCCCACATTGTTTTTCGTAGAAGTTGAAGAGGACTCAAGTGAAGGGGATTTTGACCCTTCTTCCTTGGACCATCTCAAGGAAGCTCACATCATAGATCTAAATGATACAATGTATGAACCCTCAAATGAAGTCATGTCCATAAATCCTATTGATGACATTTTACCTAATGAATCCTTACTTTTGATACATCCGGATCTCATTGATTGGGACCAAACTAAGCCAAATGACTTACTTTACTTTCCAAACGACCAAGTAGCAAACCAATACCTTAATGCGGTTGAACCCTCTTTCATAAAAAAACTTGATATTGACATGATGAGCATAGCGGGGGTCCATTCTCTTAGTCAAAAGAAAAAAATGAAAAAAAATAAGAAAATGAAAAGTTCTAGTGTTGAAAACCATTATGTGGCACCACTAGAACCAAAAAAAATGAAAATAAAAGATGTTTCCTTTGGTGAAAACCCAACTGTGGCACCAAGGGAAGAGAGATTGGATGCCTTGCCTAAGCATGAGGAAGAAAGGTCACCTATACTTATAGAATTGACAGAAAAGGTCAACATTGGTATGGAAGTGGATCCAAAATTTATACACTTGGCTGCAGCACTTACACCTCTAGAAAGAGAGGACTTCATAAAAATTTTCCAAGAGCAAAAAATAAACTTTGCATGGTCATATGCTGACATGCCCGGCTTAGATCCTGACTTTATAATGCATCATTTGAATGTTAGACCAGAGGTTAAGCCCGTAAAGCAAAAGTTGAGAAAGATGCACCCACACATAGCTCTTTTGGTCAAGGCAGAACTAGAAAAATTGTTGAAAGTAGGCTTCATAAGGGCAATAGCTTATGCTGAATGGATCTCGAACATTGTCCCAATCACAAAACATGACAAATCTATTTGACTATGCATGGATTTTCAAGATCTAAATCTTGATTGTCCTAAGGATGATTTCCCACTGCCAAGTGTTGATGCAATAGTTGATTTGATAGTGGGTCATTCCATGTATTCCCTAATGGATGGTTTCAGCGGGTATAATCAGATTAAAATTGCACCTGAAGACCAGGAGAAGACTACCTTTACTTTCCCTTGGGGCACTTTTTGTTGGAATGTCATGCCCTTTGGTCTTAAGAATGTCAGAGCTACATATCAAAGGGCCATGACAACTATCTTCCACGACATGATGCAAACATTCATAGAAGACTATGTGGATGATATCCTAGCAAAATCCCACAAAAGAGAAGAACATCTCCAAATTTTGAAAAAGATATTTGTTAGGTTGGAACAATTCAAGGTCAGATTAAACCCAAAGAAATGTGCCTTTGGAGTCCAATCCAGGAAGTTACTAGGTTACATAGTTTCTGCTAAAGGAATTGAAGTGGACCTAGAGAAAGTACAAGCCATCATGGACATGGACATACCAAGGAACATCAGCCAAATGAGATCATTACAAGGCAAAATCCAATCCATAAGAAGGTTTATTTCTCAATTGGCCAAAAAATGTCATTCTTTCACCAGGTTGCTACATAAGGATACTATATTCATGTGGGATGAGGAATGTGATCAAGATTTTACATTGTTAAAGACCTATTTGATAAATCTGCCCATTCTCATGCCACCAGTTAAGGACAAAGCATTGCTTCTATACATATCCGCTACCGAAAGATCACTAGGAGTGCTTTTAGTGCAAGAAGATGAACAAGGAAAGGAAAGATCTATCTACTATTTGAGTAGGACTTTGATCAAATATGAGCTTAATTACACATTTATGGAAAGGGCTTGCCTAGTGGTGGTGTTTGCATCTCAAAAGTTGAGACATTATATGTTGCTACATAAGGTCAAACTAATTGCCAAAAGTGATCCTCTCAAATACTTGTTAAGTAAAACTACCCTAACAGGTAGGATAGCCAAGTGGGTTATGATTTTGAGTGAATTTGATATTGATTATGTCGATAGAAAAGCAATAAAAGGGAAAGTAATAGTGGATCATTTAGTGGAGAATCCCATAACTTCTACACAAACTATTCAAGTGGAATTCTTAGATTCTACCATTGTCAACATAGAAGCAAAAACATGGAAGTTATTCTTTGATGGCTCTTATACTCAAGGAGGTTCTGGTGCTGGCATACTATTGGTCACTCCTCAAGGTTACACCATTCCAAAGTCCTACAAGCTTATGTTTCCATGCACAAATAATATAGCAGAATATGAGGCATTGGTTATAGGCATCAAAATGGCCTTAGAATGGAACATAACAGAGCTACAAGTTTATGGAGATTCTCAACTTATCATCAATCAAGTCAACAATGAATATAACACTAAAGATGAAAAGTTGATGCCATACAAGACCATGATTGATGGATGGAAGAAATACTTTTCTTTGATCACTTTTGAGTAGATTCCTAGAGAGAAAAATAGAACAGATGACGCCATGGCCACCTTGGCTTCCTTGTTACAAAAACTGGATCAAAATGAGAAGTATGAGTTCTTGGTGGAAGAGTTGGTGAAACTGGCATTCAACCTTCCCGAAACCCAAATTGTTGCCCTATTACATGGACATGACTCCCCTTGGTATGAACCTATATACACATACCTCAAATACCAAGTACTACCATTAGACCAAACCTGAGCTCAAAAATGCAACTTCATATGCCAATCAGCCCATTACCTAATCCTCTCCGAAACATTGTATCGTAAGGGCTTTGATGGGATGTTACTTAGATGTCTAGAGGAAGAAGAGTCTAAGTTAGCTTTACACGAGGTTCACAAAGGCATTTGTGGGTCACACTCAAGTGGTCTAAACCTAGCTAAGAAAATCCTTCGCTTAGGGTAGTTGTGGAAGACATTAGAAAAGGATGCTTGCCACTTTGTGAAGATATGTAGTAAATGTCAATATCATGGTGACATGATACATGCAATGGCACAAGAATTGCACCCATTTGTCACACCATGGCCTTTCTATCAATGGGGGGTTTGATCTAATTGGCGTCATACATCCATCTTCTTCAAATGGGCACAAACACATCATAACCGCAACAGAATATTTCACTAAGTGGGTTGAAGCGGTTCCTTTGATAATGGCAATGGGTAAACAAATTTCCATGTTTATCTTAAATTACATCATTTGCCAATATGGTATTCCTCATGCCATGATAACAGATAATGGAAAATGGTTCAAGAATAAGGATGTTGATGAACTTTGTGCTACATTTCATAGCACTCACCATTCATCATCAATTTATTACCCTGAGGGAAATGGGCAAGCCGAAGCCACGAATAAGAATATCTTGAAGATTTTAAAAAGGTCCATCAATAAATCAAGAAGGGATTGGCATATGAAAATTAATCCAACATTATGGGCCTATAGAACTAGCATAAGAACTCCCACAGGAGCCACGCCATTTTCATTAGTCTATGGGGCTGAAGCAGTTCTACCATTAGAGGTTGAAATCTCATCTCTATGAGTATCATTACAAGGATTAATCACAGATGAAGACTATAGAGTAGCTAGGCTTCAACAATTGGAGTTACTTGAAGAACATCAAACACAAGCTTATGAGCACCTGAAAGTGTATTAGAATAGGATCTCGAGAAACTATAATAAGCATATTAAACCAAGAGTCTTTCAGGTAGGAGACTTAGTGTTGAGGGAAAACCCAAAGAATCAGGTTGAAAGAGAGAAGAAAGGAAAATGGGAAGCTAATTGGCTTGGCCCATTCATCATAGTGTCTTCATTCGGCACAAGAACCTATAAATTATCAGATTGTGAAGGAGAAGAGCTCCACGAACCCATCAATAGTATGCATCTCAAAAGGTTCTACACATGAGTCAGATGAAAGAGTATAAAGAGTATCAGATGAGAGAGCATCATATTTTTTGTACATAGTTCAAAAGAGATTTTGAAAATACCAAAAACATTCGAAAAGCACAAAAGATCAAAAACATTGAAAAATTGAGCCTAAAAAAAGGAAAAACATTCAAAAAAGATGTTGTCTTGGTGAAAACCTAGCAAATAGGCGCCTTGATGATATGAGAAAAAAAAAGAAAAAAAAAAAAAATTGAAAAAAGAGAAAAAGTGCCTTGGTGAAAACCTAGCAAATAGGCACCTAGGTAGAAAAAAAAGTAAAAAGTTTTAAAAATAGAAAAAAGAGCTTGATCCATCCAAAGGGTGAAAACTTGGTAAACAAGCACCTTTTGTTCCCTTAAGTTGTTTTTCCTAGTCACATATGTCCATATTGCATTTTCATCATCTCATTTGTACAACCACTATTGCATCCGTCATTTGTACATAGTCATAATAAAGCCGGTCAGTCGCATTGTTGCATTGTCTATCAGCCCTAAGTTTGTCAACCGATCACATTTATCCTCTGGGGGCATAAGAAGATTGCAAATTTGGTATCAAAGGGATTCAATAAGTGCTACAATCAGTCATGTTAGAGAGTGATTTATCAGAGTTTCGAAAGAGAGGAAAGTTTATTGAGCCTAAGTATTTGACCCTACAACATGATCCTTGAGCCTTCATTGACTTTATTATTCAGGATTAGAAATGAACAAACACACCTTAAAGATCAGAATACTTGGAAATACTTGTTGGAAAATCCTCAAACATGGAAAAACATTCAAAGCTTTCTTTCTTGGCAAAAATAATGAAACATGGTAAAACACTTGAAATTTTCTTGTTGATAAATCTTGATGAAATTGACTTTTCATCACCTCTTTTAGCTAATCGATGATGTTTTGACTAGATTGGCCATGATAAAGACGTGATATTTTTCTTGCCTTTGAGTGACTATTTTGAGGAAGATTCATCTGCTTATGAGAGTTCTTCTAATGACATGGTCATCAAAGAACCATCGAGGACTATCTCATAAGAGGAAGGATTAACCTTTGCTTGTTTACGCAAACAAATCCCTTGGCTATTTAGATTTTCTATATCTTAATACCAAAAATCCACTTGCAACATTGAATCCGTTGACACTGGTATTCAGACTCCCATAGTTTGGTCATCCAACTAGTGAGGGTTGTACCAGTTTCAAAATGAGGTTACCAAAAAGCGATAAAAAGTGGTATTCATATCATCATGATGGGGTTGGTGATGATTGTGCTCGCTTTCCGGTCCCAAAAATGCTCAATGATGAAAACTTATCCTCATGGCATTTACTTGCTAAAATCTGGTGACACTTAGGTTGCATTATCATGTTAGATTAATTGCATGGCACTATCATGTTTAGATTAATTGCATTGCATTAGCATGGAAAGTTAATTGCATTTATTTATGGTAAAATTTCCAAGGAAAAAGGGGGGAGCACATCAATAAATACTTGAGTTGGTTCAAACATCAAAGAAATGGGGGGAGATTACAAATTCAAACACTCATTATACTCCTTGATTTTAAAAAACAACGCAAGTGAGATTATCTTTGCATTCAGGTATAGCATTAATCATTACTCATATATCAAAAGGAAAGAAAAGAAGTCATGTTCCATACATCATGCATTCATATAATTAAGAGTTTGCATTCATCTAAGTAGTTGAAAAATAAAAAAGGTAGGAACATACATATACATTTCCATAAACCATTTTGCATCCATACATTAATAAAACAAAAACGTATATCATCAAAATCCATACATCATTGCACTCATTTATCTATATCATAAAATAAGATACTGCATCCATGGCATAAATTGTAAATGCATACACACATCATATAGCTACATAAAAGATAATCTCATAAATCAATTCATCAAGATGAAACCATGGAGTATATCATGAAATATCATCAAAAGAGTGTCCATCATATGATCATCAAATCAAGTATCAAGGTACAATATCATCAAAAAAGGGGTACACCAAATGTGTCGATTAGTCAAATATCATGATATGGGAAACAAAGAGGACATCATCAATGAGTCACTAGATCAATCAAGAGCCTGCAGCACCAGATCCATCTGGACCTCTACCATCTGGTGGAGGGGGAGGAGCCTATGAAGTACTCGCTCTGTCCTGTCTCGGAACAACCACGGTTGATACAAACTATTGTAATAACAAGGAAACCTGATCCAACCGACCTACAACAGTGGACATATCTATCCTCAATACCTACATATCTTGACATAATCCATTAATATGATCACCCTGTGCACCTTGTGGCTGTGGAGCTGGGGGAGGCATCTGTGGAGCACCATCATCTTGTTGTGCCTGATCCTACTGAGCTGCATCATCATCATGATGAGCCAAGGCTACTCTCTGTAACTATACCAAGGGATCCAATCCCCTAGGAATCTTCCTAGCTACATCAATCTATGCCTATCTCTGAGCTCTCTAATGTCTATGAGCTCTATCATGTCTATTTGCTCTAGGCTGTCTATTAACTGCATCATCCCGCACTCTAGCCGGTCTATCTCTCACATCCCCATGATCATGACCTTGTCTCATCTGTCCTCTACCTGCTACAACTTGAGGATGTCTACATCCTCATCCTCTCCAATGTCTATCATCTCTATCACCATCATAATGTCCAGGAATAGGCTCAGCTAGATTAGTGAAATGAGGAAACCTGTTGCGAGCCCACCAATCCGCATACTCATGTGACATCTCGACATCTACAGTATCTATCAGTATCTCCCATCTGCAAATAGTCACACCCGCAATCTGATCTAATGCAAACTAATAATCAATACATGGACCCCATAGAGAGATCTCTGCCTATACTCGAGCATATAGTGCATTTCCCTGAGGCATATCCTGTGTCTGACCATACTATCTCAAAACTCTACCGAAGTAGAAGCGCTCAATAGTAGTGGTAGTATGCCCAATCATCCAGCGAGGGGCGAACATGTATGGTAACTCATCCTCATCCTCTCTCCATCTATCACAATTGAGGAAAGGATGCCATGTAACCTAATCGAGATCATCAATCTGACATCTTTAGTAATCCAAATGACCCAAGTGGTGTTGAATCACCATACAAGTGTAAAGGAAAGCATAAGGAAATCCCTGATGTCGAACCCTATCAGAAATGGGCCTAGTAATGGGAAGATGCTTCCATATCCATAACTGAAGAATAATGGCACCCGCAGATAATGATGCACTCCCCCGATAACCACCTCATGTAAATCATGATATAACTGCACCAGAACATAGGAACCCCAATCAAACCGTCGAGGATGAGCAAGTAAATTCTCCATGATCCTACCCCAATCGACTGAAAAACCATGACCTCGCCGATCGAGAAGTAGTAAACCACCAATCACTACACCCAAAACTGCTGGTAATGTCGAAAAAGATGCAAACTAAGGCCATGTAATAGTATCCCCATCTCCTATAGTGTTGTCCCCAAACACTCCTCGGTAGACAGAAGAATCATAAATAGAATCATAATATACTATCTCTCCTATACACAGGATCCAAAGCAATATATACACGTCCTCGGGCGTGATAGTCATCTCTCCATATGGTAAATGAAAGGTGTTGTGGTCAGAGTGCCATCGCTCCGCCACTACAGTCAGTAACCCATGGTTTAGCTAAAACCGTGGGAGGTCAAGTAAAAATCTCAATCCACATCGCTCAATCACATAGAACTCCACTGCTGTGAGTCCTTGACTCAAGTCAATAACCCAAGAGGCAACCGACCTGACGTATAAGGTAGGACTGTGATCCTATTGGCAAAGTAAAAGGAATCATATCAGTATATCATATCAAGGAATTATCTCAAGTCAATTTTCTCAAAAGTCTCAAGTCATCACACCAAGTACTATCATTCATTTCTCTGTATCCTGAGAACAGAGCGACAGTATCAAAATCATATCGGTTTTCACAATGATTGATTTATCCTATTAATCATTATCCTAAATGGGATTGACAAATCATATTCCAAGGTACCACTATCTAGATATCCTAAACCAATTATTTTGTTGACAATAACAGACCTACACTTATCATCCGAATCTATCATCAAGAGTTATCAACATTTTTCATCAGACGCAATCAAGAACACGTGTGAAAAGTACAAAAATGTTCAAAATAGTCAGTAGGTGTGATTTTTATCATGCCAAGCGACATTTAACCGCAGGCGATAGTGTAAGCATGTCAAGCGATATTATTCTACTTCCAGGTGACAGTTTGCTACTAGGTGACAGTGAATTAGGCTACACGACAGTGAATGCTGGCCTAGGCGACAACAAATCTGTTAGGGTTATCATAGGTGACAACCTATCAGAAAAGGGGCAGATTAACCTAGCTCTAGGTGAGAGTTGTTTTCATGCTAGGCGAGAGTAAAAGATTCCTAAGCGAGGATAAAATACGTGGAGGCGGGAGTAAAAACCATGGAGGCAACAGTAAAATACCCTAAGCGACAGTAAAATCATTCCTAGGCAAGAGTTCTTAAATTCAAGACAATGACGAAACATGAAATTGCAATAAATGATCATAAATGCATAATAAATGCTCAATCAAGGTTTATAACGACTTACTAGAGGTCCATACTCAGGCAGCCTCACATATCTCTGGCACCTCTTGAATCTATGCTCCCGAATTGGCACAACCATCTCGAAAATCGCTAGAGGATCAAAGAAAAAATCACCAAGATGAAAAGTAAAAATGAATGGTAAAACAAGGTTTCTCAACCTATTTAAGGTATTTTGACCTAATTTCAGGAGGTGAAACTAGTTGTTGAGATATCTTAACTACTCAAATCAAACTGGGGCATAATCATACATCATGACATCTCATCAACTAGTAAAAAATGAAAACATATTTGATAAATCAATTTCCTCAAATTTTTCAAATCAAGAAATTAATATGTTTTAATTTCTGAGGGGGCATAAGGGTATCAAATCGAAATTGCAATCAAACATCATGAAATCAATGGGGTATCATAATTTTTTTTTTTTATCAAGAGGCAACAATCAATCACATCAGGAATTAGCAATCAGGACTTAAAGGATCTTTGAACCAATGTTCTTCGCGCATTGATTCAAAGAGGGGCATTTGTAGACACGTAAAATTGGACAAGTACTTTTCAAAATGCAATAAATCAATAAATGGCTCAAAAATCAATAAAATGCATTAAAATCATTAAAATGGATCAAAAATCAATAAAATGGACATAATTAAATAAAGTTGAGCAAAATCAATTAAAACAAAGGAATTATTAAATAATGATGTTAAATGATTAAATTGAAGCTTAAAAGGGACACAAAATAATATATAATTGATTTTAATCAATTAACTGTATAGTTGTTTAATCAAAAATCAAAATGAACCTATTACCCTTCCATGACTAAATTTAATTAATTAATTGAATTAATAAATCCTATTTTCTTTCAACAAAGTGATCAACCAATGAGAATTGAGAACAAAAGGACATAAATCACTCAAATATTTAAATTGTCCAAAGATTTAAAACCATTTAAAGGCTTGTCCCCTCATTTGTCCCCCCATTTATTGACAATGCAAAGTTTTTGACTCAACCAAGAGATAACCATGATTATTTCACTCCACCCCCTACCCTTGGGAAATTACTATAATTATAAGGCATTTTGGAGAGCATTTTCATCTTGGAATTTCATTTGCATAGCATTGTTACTATAGGCAATTGAGATCATTTCTAAGAGCAATTTGAGCAATTTGAGCATTTAGTATCATAATTTCATCATTCTTGAGCTAGAATCATCATAGAAGAATAACATAAGCATAGTAG